>JAJOZX010008518.1:122500-182555 GCA_023014485.1 Bathynomus jamesi
TCTTCCCAGCAGGTCTCTGTTGATTTGGATGATTTGTTGACGGATCGCTTCCTTCAATGCATCTAATGTACGGGGCTTGTCCTCGTAGACACGTGACTTGAGGTACCCCCATAGAAAGAAGTCACATGTGGACAAGTCAGGGGACCGAGGGGGCCATGCAATGTCACCAAATCTCGAAATGAGATGGTTGGGAAACAGGGGGCGAAGAACAGCCATTGACGCTCTGGCGGTGTGTGGCGTGGCCCCATCTTGCTGAAACCACAAATGTCGACGAGCAATACGCCTTCTTCGTAACTCAGGGATGAAAAAGGTGTTCACCATCTCAATGTAACGCCCAGATGTTATGGTAACGGTAACCCCATTTTGTTCGAAGAAATAGGGACCGATGACGCCAAACTTTCCCACCGCGCACCAAACTGTAACCTTAGGGCTATGCAGCGGTTTTGTTTTCATTATTGAGCCTCCTGTTCGAAGATTGTTAACCCAACGTAAGATTGTGTCACGAGCGGGAACAGAGTCATTTCGATGAATGTTGAATCTGCGGCGAAACGCACGCTGAACTGCTGTCACTGACTCGCCACTCCTAACAAAATGATCATACGCGAACATGCGGTGTTCTAACGTCCACTGCTCCATGATGGCACCTGAAAGATAAAGGTGAGTGTTAGTTAAAGTTAAATGCTATGAACCCAGGAATGGAATGCTACCTACCGCACGCCCCTCCCATTCCTAATGGCCGATTACTAGCTATTCAAAAAACACTTGATTCCCGTGCCCCACCCTTTACCAGTATCTATATCGTTTACATAATGAATAAAAGCGGTCCATGTACCGACCCCTGTGGGACGCTACTTGTTACTGATGCCCACACTGAGGCTTCAACGTTTATTAACACCCGTTGTTCTATAACGCTAATCCAGTATTGAATCCACGGTTCCAGTTATACCAAGGCCCTTACCTTTACCTTCGTCATAAGTCGCTTGTGTGGCACTTTAGCAAAAGCTTTTTAAAGTCTAAATGTTGTGCGTCTGCTGCCCTGGGGCAATCATATTCAAAAAACATGTGGAAGTTGTGCATGAATTCCAGCAGGTTAATTAGACAGGACCTATGTTTACGAAACCATGCTAGGAATCCGTTAAGAGGTGCAATTCCAAATGATCTACCATTCTTGCATTAAATATTGATTACAAAAGTTTATCTACAACAGATGTTAAAATAATGGTCCTGTAGTTGCCAGGTAACTCCTTGGCTCTTTTTTAGAAGACAGGAGTCACACTGGCCAGCTTCCAATCTCTTCGGATTCTGCCTAGTGTAAGGAACTTGTTAAAGATATGGATAAGAAAGTCAGCAATAACCTCCTTTACCTCTCTGAGGTGTGAATTTGTCTGGACCAGGGTATTTAAAGGTGCTGATTTAGCCCAAGGCTAGAAGTACTTCCTGAAGAAAACAAGCAAATTTCTAAATCTCTAACATCAGCTTGAATGAGAATTTTAGCCGAAGGACTATTTGAGGTTGCCTCTTTGGTAAAAACAGAAAAAAATTGCTTAGCACGGTTGCTATGTCAGCATTGCTATGTTTTAGTTCCCCCGTCTCATATTTCATAGGATCTATTCTATTTTTAATTGGCTTTCTGCTCCTGACACGACTAAACAAATTTTCAGGATTTGATTTGCAGACAGAAGCAACTCTAAGTTCTTTTGCGCTTTTCGCTTTTTTAACCTGCGTCCTCCTAACACGCTGCGGGAGGATTATAAAGTTTCGTTTATGCCTATGATCAGAAGTCCCTTTCCATTGTTTGTACGTTTTATTTCTCTCCTTTATAACATAGTTAATATCATTATTGAACTAGCCGAATTTTGAGAGGAATAAATAAGTTGTCTTTCCATGAACCCGTCTTTAGCTGAACACCAAATATCATCCATGTTGTTACTGTTCACCAGTGGTGGGCACCGTTAACCAAAAAGTTAACTTCGATAACGATAATCCGTTAACCCCAATTTTTAACTCCGATAACGATAATCCGATAATTTTACTACAAATTTAACGATAATCCGTTAACGATAATTATTTCTTTACTAACATTTAAAAAAATCAAGGAAAAAAGCTTTAAAACCCATAGAAAATGTTTATTTATGCAAAATCCAACAATAAATAGGTATTTAACTGTATTTTTATCAAGTTTTGCAACTTTTTTGCTTAATAACTTTTTTTTATTTTTAATAAAAAATGTACTGATTACAAAATGTTTTGAAACCCTTGTAACCACTAACCATTAACTAAATTTTAATTTACCAGAGAATTATTATGGCGGGAACTGAAAGGTAAAATTAAATTTTAGGCACATTTATTAAAGATTATGACACAATGTGCTGGTTGCCCTTCAGAAAGACCAACTTCTCAAAGTTAGGCCCAACTGCCAGTCTTGACCTCTTGGGCCTCAGGATGTCATTGCCGAGAGAGAAGAGCCGTTCCACTGCGGTAGAGGACGGAATTGGCAGACTGAAGTTATGGCGGTTTTAATTCATTCGCGGAGCAGTGATCTTCCGTGAATGACTCCTCGCAGTTAACGTGTTAACGGACTTTAACAGACTAAATATAGAGTTATCGGAAGTTAACTGGTCCGATAACGATAAATGGAAATTAACTTCCGTTAATAGTCCGTTAAAAGAAGTTAACTTCGTTAATTAACTGTTATCGGATTAACGCTTTAGTGCCCAACACTGCTGTTCACTAACATTAAATAATTTAATTAAGCTATTTTTGAGGTCATCGAAATCAGCCCTGAGAAAGTTTAGTTGTCTTTGGTAGTTAATATCAACTCTAATATATTGTTATATAATATATTGTTATCTTATTTTTTATCTCGCTTCTTTACTGAAGATGATCCCTGCGACAGGTCGAAACGTTTATAATAAATGCTTGGAACTCTCGCCTTGGTCTTCATATTCCTTACAAGGATCCGATTCCCTCGGAAAGATTCTATCGCATATATATATATATATATATATATGAAGGGCGACAAGCTTGACCTTTGTGAAATGAGGAATCATCGCACGGAACCTTTGAAAGGTTGAAAGGTAAATATATATATGCGCCTCGGTGGTGTAGTGGTTAGCGTCGCTGACTACGAATCCATCGGCCCGGGTTCAAGACCCGGTGACGGCAGCCAGCGAGCAGCAAAACCCAGCTATTCATCCTTCCACACAATAAAAGAAAGTGGTTGGTAGATAAATGAGTACCCTTGGTGGCCTAGTGGTTAAGATGCTGAGCTACTGGTGGGGCGTGGTTCGGATTCCACGTTAAACTGTAGGTCTAAGGTGGAGTGAAAAGCTTGATCTTCGTCAGAATGAACAATTCGGGCAGAAGCTAATCAAAGGTTACCAAAGATATATATATATATATATTAGGGTGGTCCTTATTTTTCACCTTTCAAATTTCCGTGCTCTGACCCCATCAAACTATGCCATTTGATGTAAAAACACACTATGAAAATTTTATTGAGATATATTAATATTTAGAGGTCGCTCACCGGCTTCATAATATTGGATTATAAGATTCTCATAAAGTAGGAATATAAACAATTGCCAAATGCATTTCAACATTTAATTATGTAGCTACATTAGCAGGAAGTACACAAGACCCTTTGTTAGCTTAAACTGTGATCTGAACACCCAAATCTTTAGGGAATAGATGGCCTTTGACATCCATCGTGCCTGATGCATTGCTCCAGGAGCATAAAAGACTACACCACAATTAGAGGCAGCACCAAGAAACAGACATGCCAGTTCAAGTAGCTCAAGTATGCACCTGTTTAATACACACACATCCTACCATTAAGGTGGCTGACATGATACTGGAGGGGGTATAGTAAGGAATTGTGTGGCAAGTAATGACGCATTATATTGCACAATTTTGAATGTCTTGAGCGACCTCTAAATATTAATATTTTCTCATGAAACTTCATAAACAGTGTTTTTATATCCCCTGTCACATTTCTAGAGGGTCAGACCGAAACATTTTGATGTTTCATTTTTCACCATATAAATAAGGACCACCCTAATATATACTGTATATATTTAATGCTCAAAAGACACGTGCCAATAGCTTATGTGGGAATCAGAAAAAAGGGTTCACTGCTTTATATAAAATACAAAGTCCCGCTTTACCCTTACACGTATTCAGAGTATGAACAGCTCACAGCACGATTGTCAAATACATATTGTAGAGAGTAAACTTACTGAAAACAGTAATTATGTTATTATATAATCAATATTCAATATTTACTATTATTATTGTTGTCACTATTACTTGCCACTTTCACCGTTTTATATAATATTTTCTACAAAATATACAACAAATCATTTAATTTAAAATTATGTAACATTTTGTAAACTTTATATTGTATTTATTATTAATATTTCGATTATTATTATTATTTCTATTATTATTATTTTTTGTTGTCTCTATTACTATTACTTGCCACTTTCACCATTTTTATGTAATAAATAAGCTAAATGCCATTAATTTTGTCTAAAAAGCCTCCATGCTTCAAAGGACATATCCAGATGAGAGTACTGTGAATATATTAATGTCATCAAATATCTAAAAATTTTAAAATTCTGTCACTTTTATTCTTTTTTTAATAAAGTTTTGAATTTGAATTTGAAATGAAGAGTTTGGTCTATATTCATTTCTGTGTCTTTGTTTTTAGTTTGCGTTGGTTGCGGACAATCCTGTCTTTATATAGCCCTGATGCGGGAGTCTTCAAGAGAGAAATGCAGCGCAAGTTTTTTATTTCCTACCCAAGGGGAATGGAACAAAATTATACGTAATCAGGCTTGGAAAAATTAAATTTTGGGGGAATAATTACTGTACAATTCCAGTTAAAATTACTTTTTATAAATATTGAATTACAATTATAATTACAATTACATCGGCTCTGATAGTCATAATTATAATTACTATTACAATTACAGTGACGTCATTTATCAAACTAGTTAAATAGGCAAGATCATATTCGCCAATTAGAAATTAACATCATGGTTTTCCCATAGATGTAATTGTGTATTTATTTATGGTGTAGATATTATTTCAGAAATAGGAAAAAGTGGAGTATCAATGGATCACGAATCAATATATTTTAAGATCAGGCAAATTGTTTGTTTCAGTTTGAATTACAGAGAAAAAACTTTGATTTGAGATATAATTCTACGATATTCAGTATTGCATAAATTTTTATATTCTTCATTTGCATATTTAAATAGGAGTAATTTTGTCAAACATTTCCTGATTACGTTTGATAAAGAGAAGACTTTTGAATGTTTCTACACCAAGACTTCCTCGTTGCGCGCAATAATAGTTTTTCGCGATTGAGAACACCTTTATCGATCTTTCAGAAGTCTTTCAAGTTTCACCTTATTAAACCTCCTTGTCCTCCAAGTATCTGATTCTTACTACCATGGGCACACGGCCTTGAATTCCAAATAGTGACTGGTGATTAGTCTGAGACTCTTGAGTGACTGAGTCACTTGAACGCATCAGTATTGCCAACCGAATTTTAATTTAATCGAATTCATTTTAATAAATAGTTAAAAAAAACACTAAATTTTCAAATCAGTGAAGAAAGTAAAAATTAATTTTATCGAGATAAGTTGGATTACTTTAATTAAAATTATAATTACTGTACAAATATAGTAAACTATAACACTGTCATTACAATTACAGCCAAATGTGTAATTAATTACATTCAGATGAATGTAATTTTTGCAAGCCTGTATGTAATTCGTCGAACTTCAAGTGTTGAATTTGTATGTGAAATTTATAATGGTTATTAATAATTCTTTTCAGTACTTACGTATTAACGGGGCCCACCACATATTGATGATTGGTTGGGTTAAGTGGTTAGGTTAAGTTGTAATATTTTCGTTAGTTGAAAATTTCTAATACATCATATTTTTTAAATAGCAATATTTTTTTAAATATTTACAATGATTTATATTTCAAATATTTACAATGATTAATACATGTTACACATTTGGTAGATTCCAAATTTTCATCATGAATAAGCCTAAAAAAATTAATTGGATCAAGTAAAGATAAGCACCCCCAACCTTCTTTAATTAGCCTTATACGGCTAACTAACGAAAATATCACGACCTAACCTAACCAATCGTTAAGTCAGCTGTACGCCCTTGACGATTGGTTAGGTTAGGTCGTGATATTTTCGTTAGTTAGCCTTATAAGGCTAATTAAAGAAGGCTAGGGGTGCTTATCTTTACTTGATCCAATTAATTTTTTTCAGAAAATTGTATAAAAAAATATTTAAAAAATATTGCTATTTAAAAAATATGATGTATTAGAAATTTTCAATCAACTAACGAAAATATTACAACTTAACCTAACCAATCATCAATATGTGGTGGCCCCCCGTTAATACGTAAGTACCTTATTTTCAAATGAATTACATGTAATTTATAATGACTGTTACTAATTATTTTAAAACGAACAAAATTATATATAATTACTGATTATTTTAAAACGAACAAAATTATATATAATGAGCTGAATGTTAATATAAAAATTACACAAAAAATTATTTTAAAATGTAACTAAATTCACAACCGTTCGTCGTTGTGAATAAGGGCGAAAATTGTAGGTCTAACAGAAATTGAAATATCACGACCGGCGAGTCTCGTTAGAGAGTCTGTTATGACTTATGAGCAGTGGTTTATTTATTTATTTTTTTGCTAAAATGTAACTTGTGATTATGTACTCGCTTTTCTCTCCCATCATTATTACTAGGTTAATTAAATAAACAAGTTAGTTAAACGTTCTCATTTTAAAATTCCTTTCTTTGTTCACAATGGCCCGCCATGCAGCTGTGTTTCGAGTCATCTCGGCCACGGCTACCTTGTGTAGAATTCAAAAATCACATACTTGCCAACATTTTGAAAGGAAAAGCGGTAGGATTTGTAATCAATGCTAGAGGTCCGGGAGCATGCCCGCCCCCAGGGAAATTTTTAAAAATCTAGCCTTAAATGATGCACTCTCGTGCATTCTGAGCATAAAAGGTTTAATATTATTTGCATGTTGTTCGTGTTGATAATGTGAAAATCGGTGGCCTACGGCCTAAAGCGGTAGGGTTGGCAAGTATGAAATCAGTGTGAAGCAGTAGAAAGAGTACGAGTAACTTTTAACTTTAACAAAAATAAAAATAATTAAAAACATTTCACGACACAACACAAATATCCCCACATACGATCGTCTTGCGACTGACGACTGACGATTTGGATCGTGACGACTCAAGTCGCGTGTGATTTTACATTGACAGAATGGGAGCCCCGCATACTGCAGCGACCGCGACGTGATTCGCGTCGCGAATTGCTCTTTAGAAATTAAAAAGTGGACCACTAACTCAGAATTTCTGCATTTTCAAACATTCCCTTTTTCCACGCCTTTAGTTTACTGTTATATAATAGTAACACAGTTACTAGTAACTATCATAAGTTTTTGTAATAAAGGCTGGATCACCTGAAGATCAGGGATCACTTTAACATATTGCTTCCTAGGAACCTCTCTTTAACATACTGCTTCCCAGTGTATATCACTTTAACATATTGCTTCCCAAAAATAGACATTACACAACCAATTACAGTTACATTACAATAGTTTGTAATATTTAGAGATTAGCTAGTCGAGAAAATGTAAATTTATGGACAACTTAACTTATTAACCTTTGCCATTTTTTGTGAATGTAAAATATTTGGATCACCTGAAGATCAGGGCCCCCAGCCTTCTTTAGTTAGCCTTGTAAGGCTAACTAACGAAAATATCACGACCTAACCTAACCAATCGTTAGGTCAACTGTACGCCCTTGACGATTGGTTAGGTTAGGTCATGATATTTTCGTTAGTTAGCCTAGATTACCAACCTCTTTCTAACCAACCAACGTTTCTCTTTTTAACATATTGCTTCCCAGTGTTAATCACTTTAACATACTGCTTTCCAGGAGGGATCATTAACATATTGCTTCCCGAATGCTTTGGGAAGCAATATGTTAAAGCGATCCAAGATCAGGGTCCCCAGCCTTCTTTAGTTAGCCTTATAAGGCTAACTGACGAAAATATTACGACTTAACCTAACCAATCGTCAAGGCGTACAGTTGACCTAACGAGTGGTTAGGTTAAGTGGTGATATTTTCGTTAGTTAGCCTTATAAGGCTAACTAACGAAGGCTGGGGACCTTGATCTTCAGGTAATATTTTACTTTCACAAAAAATGGCAAAGCATAATAAGTTAAGTTGGTAAGGTTAGTAAGGTTGGTTAAATTAAAATTGTTTCTAATTAGAGTGAGTTGGAAGCCTTTTGGGATCACCTGAAGATCAGGGCCGCCAGCCTTCTTTAGTTAGCCTTATAAGGCTAACTAACGAAAATATCACGACTTAACCTAACCAATCGTTTGGTCAACTGTACGCCCTTGACGATCGATTGGTTAGGTTAGGTCGTGATATTTTCGTTAGTTAGCCTTATAAGGCTAACTAAAGAAGGCTGCGGGCCCTGATCTTCAGGTGATCCCAAAAGGCTTCCAACTCACTCTAATTAGAAACATTTTTAATTTAACCAACCTACTAAATTCAACTCCACCGGATGTAACCTGACCGTTCACAATTCTTAGGAACTGTAGACACACTGTAGTGTTCATTTTAAAGGTAGTCATTGTATGTATATTTTCAGAAGTCGTGTCTGTCGTTCTTTGAGAAATCTTTTACCTTAAAGTACCTGCAAATTCAACAGTGATATTTATTTTCGAGTTAACTTTTGTAAATTTATGTAGGGCGATGTCATAACTTTTCCATTCTTAATATGAATGGTGCTATACCATCTGCGGCAAAATTTAACTTAGCCTTCAAAATGTGTTCGTTTCATATCGTTCCATTCGTGGCATACTTTTCAATTGCGCTATTTCTTTTAGGTTTTAATACGGTATAAATGTTATAATGTTATAATGTTACAGACCAACAAAGACCCAAGGATCCACTCATGGTTGGTCGACCTAACTGTGTTCGTAATTGTGTATGTCCTCCGTGGTGGCGGAGGGGACCTACAATTTTACGTGGGTTCCGAACCACAAGAACATAAGAAATTTATGCAAAAACTGCCTGTACATTGGCAACGACCAATCTTTGCATAACTAATTAATTATCAATTTAAAACTAATTAATTATCGATTTAAAACTAATTAATTATCGATTTAAAACTAAAGATAGAATCTCTGGATCCAGAGGATCAAGTCATAATAGACTACTATCCACAAATATGTTACACTCTATATCTATTTATAACCAACATGCAAATATATCAGATCCAAAGAATCCAGTCAATTTCATTACGGTATCCATCAATACTAGTACCTTGCCAACGAAAAATAAGTCACGATCCATATCGATTGCGGACCAAGTCAAAATTTACATATACATATCAACTAACCTAACCTGACCAACCTAATCTAACCTAACGTAGCCTAAATTAACGTAACCTTTCCTAATGCAGATATAAAACGATGTCTCATTTATTTGTCGAAACCAAAACCATATAAAACGAACACATTTAGGGACATAAATTAAATTTTGGTGCAAACGTTTTATCACTTAATACATATTTACTCCTTTATCTTTTTTTGTTTACAAACTTCGCTGTTTTACGCACAAAGGAATACAGTTTTAGCATCGCCATTGTTAGTTCTCTTTTTTACGACTGTATTTGAATGAACATTTATTTATAAAAGGAACTACTATTTTCGGATCACCTGAAGGTCAAGGCCCCAGCCTTCTTTAGTTAGCCTTATAAGGCTAACTAACGAAAATATCACGACTTAACCTAACCAATCGTTAGGTCAACTGTACACCCTTGACGATTTGTTAGGTTAGGTTGTAATATTTTCGTTAATTAGCATTATAAAGCTAACTAAAGGAGACTGGGGGCCCTGATCTTCAGGTGATCCCTATTTTCTTTCATATAATTTAATTAATTACGTATGAATTTAGTTGTATTTGAAATTAAAGCGTTATATTTCTTAAGTTTACTGACTAATTAAAATGTCATATACTGTAGCCATTATTCACACACACACACACACACACGCACACACACACATCGTATAAGCGAGGTAACTCTTTTAATTGGTAAATCTCTAGGAGCGCTCCATTTTTCAATATTAAACATACACTCATAAAAAGTAACTACGTTTAAATATAAAACCCTATACCGATCAATTTGTGATGCGTGATCTTTACGGGGGCTCCGCCCCCGTACTCCCGAGACCTAAATTATACAAATGATAATGTAATAACATATTCATGTTAGGTTAGGTTAGCGTAACAATTACCAAAAATACCATCTTACAACACAGACTGAAGATTTATAACTTAGCCAACCTTTATAATGTAATTAATTACGTCACGCGTCAAACAATTAAATCTAGTTACTTTTTATTTGCTATTGATACTTTTGGATTACTACATTTTTAGGCTCAGAAAAATGTGAGCTTTCAAATGGTATATGTTTTATGAGTGTATGTTTAATATTGAAAAGATAAAAACATCCAATGCTTTCTCTAGGGCACATGACGAATCAAGTTCACAAAGTCAGAAACCACACGAACAGCACGTCATAATTCTATCACAAACACGACCAAACTGAATCCAATTAGGAAAAAAAATAGACAGAACAGAAGCCAATCAACTAATTAAGTCGCAGAGTAGCGAAAAAATAGCCCAATCAGGAAAAATATTTTATGAAAAAAAGTACATTATAGCCAAAACAGGAAATATTCACTGTAAAAATGTAATTTGTAATTTTTTCTATAATCTTGCATTTGCTATTGATACTTTTGGATTACTACATTTTTAGACTCAGAAAAATGTGAGCTTTCAAATGGTATATGTTTTAGGAGTGTATGTTTAATATTGAAAAATGGAGCGCTCCTAGAGATTATCCTTTTAATTCCATATGCTAAAATGAACTAACCTTATTAAATCCAACCTAACCCAAGTACCATCGAACTAAGATGCGTGCGATAAATGGCCTGAACACAAGTAAGAATATGAAGGATGTGATTGCGCACAAGTACATGCAGTAAGGTACAAACAAACATATCCTAACCTAACCTAATCAACCTTTTACATTTTTTTAAATTATAATGTACCACAGTGTCACTTCAGAAAAAAAATAATAATTATCATACACTATCTCATTTATGTATATATATATATATATATATATATATATATATATATATATACTGCTTTTTTTCTGGAAAAAAGGTACAGGAATTCTTATATATATATATATATATATATATATATATATATATATATATATATACACACACAGGGTGTTCGAAAAGTTCCGTCACCCCCTACAAAATGTACATATTGTAATACCAATTTTATTTTTGTGATTAATGGAATTTATATGTGACTCAGTGACATTTTTTCTCTTTTCCAGGTATTAGAGTTCTGTGAACAATGGCAGACCAGTCCACTTACACTCTGGAGGAAAGGATAGTGATGAGCACATGGGCTCATGAAAGGTCACATACTGGCAAAACGATGCATGATATCCAGAATGATTTCAACACAAGATTCAATAAGGCTGCACCACCAAACAAGACGGTATTACGCTGGGAGAAAAAGCTGTTTGAAACTGGCTCCATCGAGGACAGACCACGGTCGGGAAAACCAACAACGCGAGCGGAACAATGTGAAGGTGTGATTGCATCGGTGGCTCGTTCACCAAAAAAGTCACTTCGGAAACGATCACAAGAACTTTCAGTCCCCATGTCTGCAATGAGAGATCACATGACAAAAGATCTCGGCATGAAACCGTACCGTCCGTCATTTGTTAATGAATTAATGAATGAATGATGGTGCGCGCACACAGATATTCTTGATTAGTAACTGTATTTACTGTAATTAAAGAAATTGTTGCAAGTGACTTGTTTCTTAAATTAGACCTACCACATATAAATTCAATTAATCACAGAAAAATAAAATTGGTATTATAATATGTACATTTTGTAGGGAGTGACGGGACTTTTCGGACACCCTGTATATATATATATATATATATATATATATATATATATTATATGGATCACCTGAAGATCAGGGCCCCCAGCCTTCTTTAGTTAGCTTTATAAGGCTAACTAACGAAAATATCACGACCTAACCTAACCAATCGTCAAGGGCGTACAGTTGACCTAACGATTGGTTAGGTTAGGTCGTGATATTTTCGTTAGTTAGCCTTATAAGGCTAACGGCTAACTCAAGAAGGCTGGGGGCCCTGATCTTCAGGTGATATATATATATATATATATATTAGACTCACTGACAAGACTGACTAAACTTACGAGATTCTTCGGACACTTCATTGAAACACATTCAGTTTACGCGCTCTCTCTTTTTGTGAAAAAGTATCGGCAATCAATAAACCACTAATCCGCGCCTTTTTACGTGGCGTAATATCATACAATCGGCCCATATTATCAATTAGAACAAGAACAAAGAAAATAACCCTACAAATCTGAAACGTAGCAAGGTACAGTTAAAATTTCACACACTAAACTAGAGTAGAGCATAAAAAAGTACGAGGGCTACTCAATATATGTACAGTATTTTGCCCCACCTTTTTTTTTTCTTTCAAAGTTTTCTTGTAAGTTCCAGAAATTTTGTACACAAGTAGTTACATACCTTTTTTACAAGTTTTTATTTTTCCACATAGTCTCCATCCTTTTCCACGGCTTTCCTCCATCTCGAAACAAAGGCCTTTATTCCTTGCTAGTAAAAGTCCGCTGGGTTCCGCTGGAGACACCTCTTAACCTCCTCAACAACCTCATCGTCACTGAAACTTTCTTCCACGAATAGCATCCTTCATTGGCCCAAACAAATGGAAGGCTGAAGGTGACAGATCCGGGCTGTATGGAGGGTGGGGTAACACAGTCAAGCGCATTTTTGTGATGGCCTCTCTTGTTTGCAAACTGTTGTGTGGTCTTGCGTTATCGTGCAAAAGAAGGACGTTTTCCAGTTTTCTCTCCAGTCGAACTCGCTTTATACGTCTCTGGAGTCTGTGTAGGGAAGCAATATGTGCCTCTGAGTTGATTGTTTGTCCTTTCTTCATAATGTCCACCAGAATCATCCCTTTCATGTCTCAGAAGATGGTGGCCATAACCTTTCCTGCAGAGGGAGCCATTTTGAACTTTTTCTTGCGTCGGGAGTCTGCGTGATGCCACTCTATGGAGTGGCGTTTCGTTTCAGGTTCAAAGTGGTGTACCCAAGTCCAATCCCCAGTTACAATTCGTGAAAGGAAGTCATCCCCTTCTGTCTCATATCAACCAACGACTCAGAAGCAATTTCTTTTCTTTGGGCTTTGTGATCTTCAGTCAGTTGGCGAGGAACAAACCGTGAATACACTCTTGAGTATCCCAGTTGCTGAATTATCGTATTCACACTTCCTTCACTAATTCCTAGTTCCAGTGATAGCTCCTTGTATGTGAGGCGCCGATTTGATCGAATGATGCTGTTAGCACGTTGCACAGTGTGCAGGGCCAGCTGAAGGTACCGGCAACTCGGGCAGTTGCCCGGGGCGCCACGTGCTAGGGGGCGCCACGTCATGTGTTTGGGATCTTCCAAATACAAAGAGAAAAATGTGAAAATAATAAATAAAATGAACTAAAAAACCAAAATGTTAAAATTCCTTGAGTGGAGTAATATTTTCGAGAATCTGATTATTAATTCTTTCTGTTATGGTGTGTAGTAATGCTTAGTTAAGAATATAAATTTCTGTTTTGTTTAATTAAGATAATGTTTAATGTAAATCATTTACTAATAATTATGAGATTACGAGAAAGCATGTTTGTTAGATTGTAAATTGTTTAAAATGGGTAAAGTTGGTAGTCCTGGACAGAGGAACCCAAAAGAGCGGACTACCCATGAGGGAGTTAGTCTTGAGGCAACGCGTTACGCGATAGGTTGACGAAATGTAACGTAAAGTTAATTTAGTGAGTGTCCCTCTCCGACCTAAATTATTATAATAGAATTTCATACTCGCATACCCCTAACTTAACTAAACCATTTTCGAAATTAATAAAACGTTCATAAGTATTAAAAAAGAGTGTTAATATACCCCCTTCCCCCTTTGTTTTGTAACGGTCTTTCAAAGTCAGGTCTAGGCGCGCTACCATGATATTTATACGATGCGGCAAAAAGAGTGTAGAGAAACAAAGTGATAAATGAAAGAAATAGCCGATCGAGAATAAATAGAGATATAGTAAAGTAGAAAGAAGCGTAAATAATGAGAGAAAGTAAATTAATAAAGCGATCACTACATCTGGTGGCTAGCGGTGGTCTTATATCATATTTTGTGAGGCTTACCCACGTGCATATTATTTCGATTAAAATTCTTCAAAACCGGTATAATAACCAATAGCGTTAATGAATATTTTATTTCGATTATTAAAATATCTAAATGCAAAGTTTACCCGTTTGCAGGCAAATTTCGATTTTCATGCCTTAAAATTTCATTGTAAATAAAATTTAAAAATGGCGCATCGCCTTCGACATCCTTATAGCGTCCCTGACAAACTTCGCGCCTAAGAATTTAATTTGTTTTTTTTCTTTCTTTTCGTGGGAGTTCGTTTGTTCATTCTGATGTTCCCTTTGTTCCATTGTTCATCGTCCAGTTCCGTTGCTTTTCGTTTGTCCGACTCAATATTGCGAGTCATTATTACGTTAAATTTCGTTCATTCGGTTGGAGAGGATAGTTTGAAATTATCGTGCTGCCTGAAGACTCAATTTTTTTTTTTCATCTCTTCCACTGTATGCTTGTTTCAGCTTACCTTTTTACTTTTTGTTTAAAATTTTGAAATTAGTAGTAATTGTGATATAATAGCGATTAATATAGAAAAAATTTGTACGTAAGTAATTGTTAGTTTAAATACAGTGATACACATTTTATATGGTCCTTTCAAAATGTTTTAGCGAAAATTTGTGAGAAATTTTCTGGGTTTCATTAGCAGATTTTTGATTATATTTCGATTGCCTGTATATAATAATAGGATTATTTTGTTTATATAGATTTACGGGCTTTTTGCTTCGCTCGCTTCGCGCTATATAGGTTAAGTTACAGTTAATTGACAGTCGAAAGGTAATCTTAAACATATTAAATTTGTCAGATTATAAGTCGCCGTATAGGATTGTGTTAAATTTCAAAATAAGTAGAATTCGTTTAACTGAAATAGAGAAATTGTGTTGTGAAATTTTTTATTTTTTTTTTATTTTTTATATACTCATTAATTATATACTCATTAATTATATACTTACTTATTAACTAATACGTATTTATTAGTTATATATATAATTACATATATTTATATACTCATAAACTTTGGTAGGTAAGCTGATTATTTTTTTTCTCCTCTCTCTGTTTCTTTCGTTCATTTCACGACAATTCCGACATATTTGGTAAATGGCTATTGTATTGTACTGAGGGATTTCTTGTAGGCCTATCGTAAAATATTGTTCGGAGATTAACCGTTACTACGGTATATGTCTATTGAGTAGTAAATTTTTAGTTATTTAACAAAATTTTAATTGGTTTAACATAAATAAGCATAGGATTTTTCTTTAATAAGCACAAACGTTATGCATAAAATTCTAAATTGTTCTTTCCGCGCATAGCATGGAATTTATTAATTATAGGCCTAAAAGCGGCAGTAAAGTTTATTTTTATTTTGGCGGCCATTATACATTTTCTTTACGTTTTATAAATTCATTCAATAATCAATTTTATTTGTACAGGTAGGCCGATTTTTATTTTTCTTTCCAGTTCAATGACAATGGTAAAATTTTTAGTTCAAATTTAGATTGTATTCTAAAAAGGATGTTTTAATTTGATATTTTAATTTGGGTATTAGAAATGAAAAATGTCTTTTTTTTAGTTCGAGCGTTTGCATGGAAAATATTACGAAATTATGTTAGGATATAATGCAGTTTCATTCGGTTAGGGATATTTGTATAGAGGTTCGCTTACAAACAAAGCGACCGCTCTTAATTATGCAGTGTTGTTTTTGTTTACAGTGGATTGCGTGTATTTTGAGTGCATATTATCTATTCTTATTTAGTATAACTATGCAAATTTGTAGTTTCACTTGGAAACGATAAATTACTGAGATTTTTGTGATTTGCAAACCATACTGGGGTTTCTGTTGAAGGAGAGAGTTGTATCTCAGATGTAATTTGCTAATTGCGAGTTCAATTCGTATGAAATTTGACGTTTCAAGTTGGAATTACTGTATTAAAATAATTTTTGGTAGTAATATTTAATTTTTTTACTTTTTAATAACTGTTTAGAAAATTATTATTGTTTAAACCTTCAGTCGGAGTTAACTAATGCATTTGAAACATTGACTCAAGTGTACACTCGGAAATGGAGCCTTATAGATAGCCAGTAACGTTTTTGTGGCGTCTTTGTGTGCTCCTCCTCAAAGCAAGAGGGTTCATGATTGTCAGAGAATGGATGACATGAAGTTTCTGGGGTTCATTTTTGTCTTTTGTATTTAGAGGTATTGAGGTGATTTCTGACGATAGTTTGAACAATAATAATTCTTAAATTATACTAACAGTTACTATGTATGGGCGCTTTTATATTTATACTGTACAATTTTGTTTAGCGTTTTATGACTTTTTTTATCTTCTCTGCTGTAACTGCCATAAGTGACCTTATTGGTAGCTAGATTTGATTAAATTTTTGCGAAATTTTATATTTTTTCCGTGAATTTGGCCAGAGCAAATGTGTAGTTATTGTTTCGAAGTGAACTGTCGAGAAAATTCGATAAATTAAAAATGAAATGATAAGCAGTACAGAAACGTTTCGAATAAACTTTTTTTTTCAAAATTGCAAAGGCTCGGTTTGGGAGTCAACCAAGTTGAATCCGAGTTCCATCAAGTGAGTTTAGTCGACCGGATAGGTGATCGATCACCAATGAGAGAGAGAGAAGAGAAACCAAATGGCGCATGGACTTGGCGCAGGATGGTTTCGGAAGAGAAGAGAGGAACCGAATGCGCATGGACTTGGCGCAGGACAGTTTCGGAAGAGAAGAGAAATTTACGTGTGCAGGGTCTTGGCACACGAAAGTTTCGATCGAAGATGGTCTACTGGTATTTTTCGGGCAGTAGCTGGTCACGCTGCTCGAATGCTTCGCTAAATATGTGTCACACGCGCGGTAGACAAGCCACGAGAGCTTGAACGGGTGCCTACGACTGTACTGTCCATACAGACATACAGTAGGTTCGTTGGGAAACGGCCTACGGCGGAGTCATCGTTTGATTGTTGCCAGTAGAAGAGTCTTTCAGCTGGACGTAGGAAGAGCAGCGTTCACCGACAAAAGTGGAGATGAGACAAGGCGAGTTTCTTCATCGACTTCTAGAATTGCAAATTCCGTCCAATTCCAGCGCGTGGTCCCGCTTTCAGATATCTCCCCCCCTGATCCTTTTAGAATTGGACGTCTCTTGTTTTTTTTTTCGCCATTGGAGAGAGAGCGGAACCATTATAGCGTGCTGCCCTGTTGCATGTTGATTGATGCAATCCCTTGCATTCTAGCGAAGTGAGCAGGAGAGCTGCGATTGAAAATTGAAATCCGTTGTCAGCGTGCGGAGTGTCATCTAACAACGTCCAGCAAATTGTGTACTGATTATTATGTAATGAAATTATAAGTGAAAAGGGGCGATTATTGCCCATATTGTTGTGTTTTTCGTGAAATAGTATGTGCGCTCTTGGTCAGTATTTTATGTAAACTTTTTCTTATTTTTTTCTATGTTGCCCTGATAGTAACTGTATAACTATACAAATAATTGTTTCAAATGTAAAGCGATCGTTGATGAGAAATCGCGGGAATAGATTGTGAACTTGGATTTGTGTAGCCACTGTAAGAAAATTTTCTGTTATTTTTTTTGGCATGTATAGATTAGTTACAGGTTGTAATTTAATTATTAGAGTGAAATGTTATTTTATGCAAATGTGAAAATTATAAAGTTTTCGGTTTTTATAATATGATACAATATATGTATGGAATTGTCATTCTATTATTTCTTGTCTATTCTCTTTGAATTTGTTAAAGAAAAAAAAAAAAAAAAAAAATTGCAAAATATTAAATTTGTTGAATAAAATTATGATTTTGTTAAACGATATTAATAAGTTTTCTAATGAAAAACTTATTTTCAAGGGGGTGATGCGAGTGTAGTAATGCTTAGTTAAGAATATAATTTCTGTTTTTTAATTAAGATAATGTTTAATGTAAATTTACTAAAAATTTGATGATTACGATAAAGCATGTTTGTTAGATTTAAATTGTTTAAAATGGGTACAGTTGGTAGTCCTGAACAGGACCCAAAGAGCGACTACCCATAATAGTCTTGAGGCAACGCGTTACGCGTATAGGTTGACGAAATGTAACGTAAAGTTAATTTAGTGAGTGTCCCTCTCCGACCTAAATTATTATAATAGAATTTCATACTCGCATACCCCTAACTTAACTAAACCATTTTCGAAATTAATAAAACGTTCATAAGTGTTAAAAAAGATTAATATAACCCCCTTCCCCCTTTGTTTTGTAACGGTCTTTCAGAGTCAGGTCTAGGCGCGCTACCATGATATTTATACGATACGGCAAAAAGAGTGTAGAGAAACAAAGTGATAAATGAAAGAAATAGCCGATCGAGAATAAATAGAGATATAGTAAAGTAGAAAGAAGCGTAAATAATGAGGAGAAAGTAAATTAATAAAGCCGATCACTACAAGTGGTGCCGATCACTACAGGTGACCAAACTGTGAAAAACAATTGACAAAGGAAATTTCCACTACCGTCAGCTAGTACACGTCACCTAAGGTGGGACTGGGCTGCGGGCGGGAAACGGGTATAGTGATCGATATAAGACTTTGCATATCTGTAAGTTTATTTGCAACAATTAATGATGTTTTAGTGACCTTTGAATTATATAAGATATTTAATAATGCATTCTAATTTTATTTATTTATATTTTATATATTAGCCAATATTTATGTAGTATGGCTGAGGTCAGCTTGGCCCATCGTGGGATGATAACACGTCACAAAGGTTGATGTGACCGTGTAGGTGAGCGTGGGAGTTGAAGGTGGGGGTGGGGGTCGGCCGGGTCAGGTATAAGCCACATTGGTTGTCTTTCTGTTTCTTGCGGGTGTGGACCGTCTGATCTCTTGTCAGGACTCAGGACCAGAGCTGCATAGGCTTGGCAGCATAGCCTGCTGAAATGTAAGTAAATTATTTTATAATTTTTATGAAGTGTTTATCTGGCTGTTCTTAAGTTATTTTACAATCATCATATGTCGCAGGCCAGGGCGATCCTAGGCCAGGGCGATCCGATATAATAAATTTTTTACATACAAAATTTTTTATTGAAGATTTTTATTCAAATAAATATATGCTCTTGCAGAAATCTTATCCGACAAAACTTGAATTTTTATCTTCTTTCGAGACACAAGACATTAAATTCTTTGGCAATTTTGTCAATAGAAAATGAGCTCGTAAAAAAGATAGATATAGAAAGTGCTATGAAAACATTTGCAGATCTAAAGTCGAGAAAAAAAATGTTTTAGTTAGGATAATGTATGTTTTTCAGCATCTGTTCTTTTGTTCATATTCTTTAATTTATTAGGAGAAAATTCGTTACGTCTACAGTTTTTATCATCATGAACTTAACGGAGTATAGTATGCTTCTCAATTTGTTCAGATTCTGTACCAATTTGAATGCCTCTTTTTTGTGTTTGCTTTTAATTGTTTTTAACTTATTCTTATTAAATTCTTAATTCACTTTCTTTTCTTTTGTACCATGAATACAGTATGCTAATTTGTCAGCATTCATTAACTATCACACTGAGTTTGATTATGGATTTATTTATAAGTCATATATAAATGTAAGTCATGTAACTTGTTGCAGGCTTCAGAAGCTAGAAGTCCATCCCTAGGACCAATGCCGAAGTGCTACGGCCTCTGTGGCTTGCACTGTTCTGCAGAGGCCATAGTACAGATCTCTAGGAGATCAACGGCACCCTTCGGACTTTCTCTCACCCAACCATCCTCCATTCAGTGTTTGTTTGTAACAGAAATGTGTGGAGATCATTGCCAGTAATGTAGATACGGTCTCTCTCTTCTAGTTATATTAATGAAAGGATGTGAAACTTTGATGCTGTGTTTGAACTGTTTTCTTTAGCTTGTATATTGTAATAAACTCTTTATTCCTACATTTGCAGTTTTTCCTCCTTGTGAAAATTTTTAAAAATTATACTTATAAGGGCGCCGAAGTTCAGCTTGCCCGGGGCGCCAGCAACCCTAGGGCCGGGCCTGACAGTGTGAGATGTCACAGCCGACGCCGCGCGACCCTGCGTGGCTCATCATCGAGGCTGGATCTCCCTCTCTCCGATGATCTCACACGTTTAGACCAGCGTCCAACTGTGCTTCGATCAACAACAGCATCTCCATAAACGTTTTGTAGACGTTTGTGAATATTTCCAACTGTTTCCTTCTCTGCAGTTAAGAACTCGATAACAGCTCTCTGTTTACGACGCACATCACTGTCAGACGCCATTTTTGAAACTGCATTAACCATCGGTTTTATAGAAGGGCGTTTAAAAGCGGTTTTATACAAGGAGGGGAGGTTCAAACTGGAAAAATCCGGTTATGTGAAGCGTAGAAAGTTAAAACTTATGGCCCAAAAGACAGTTCAGCCCCATGGCCTATTATTTAGCTAAGAACAAATGGTGGGGAAAAATATATTGAGTGCCCCTAGTATATTAATTTAACCTTCTTTCTGAAACAACATCCAATCAGTGTAAAGAGTGCTTTGAAAGTGAAATAAATGGTAAACAACACAAGGCGTTACAAATAACGTGCGAGGCTAGATTTCCTTATCACTGCATTCTCCCTTTGTTCCCCCACCTCAAGACTGACACTCACATCTACACTCACACATTATGTTAAGAAGAAACTAGCAAATAATTTAGAAGTGTGTAATATACATAAAAATATATATAAAATGGAAAAAATATAGGTTGTTTCATTAAAGAAAATTTTCAGCCACTGAGTCTAATAATTTGGCCAGAGTCTGGTGTATATATATATATATATGTTAACCCCTCCTTCTATAGCCTTGGTTGGTTCGAAGTCGACGGGGGTTCTGGTTAGGTGGCAGCAGCAGATTTGTTACTCGCAGTAGTTTCTTCTATACTACTCTCCGAGTTCTTCTTATAGTGGATCGGAGGATTCTGTAGAGCTCTCTGAAAGTTCCCCGATTCTTCTTGTAACGTATCGGGAAATTATTTTTCTCTGTTTTAATGACTAAGTTCTCTGAAGAGAGCAAGGCTCGAAGGAGAAGATAAAGACTTTTTCTTACTGTAATTTACTGCTAAAATGTACAGGTCGTGCTCAGCCTCTAAGTCTAATTCTGAATAAACATGGAAGAAATTTTGTGGGTTTGCTAACTTCATTATTATTAAATGTTGACTTGTGTCGTTTCTATTCTCTATAGGCTGCATTATTTTTGCACAATATTTGAAAATAAAGTAAATGTTTTAGCTGTGGTAATGTTTAAACGGATAAACAAGATATTTGAAGATGAAACCATATTTTTATTTTAAACCGCGTATTTTCAGATCTGATGTTATCATGACCTACCGAGTTAACTAAAAGTGGAAATTGAACTATGCATCTTTACACTAAAATATGCATATGAGCAAAAATTAAAGGTTTAAGATTTACAATTAAATACTTAGGCAAGACATGACTTCATCTTTTATAACGAAGAGAGAATGTATACAAAACATGAACATTGCAAAATTTAATCAGGATTCATTATTAAGCTAAATCTAAAAAAAATTATTAAGAAATTTTAAAAAGAACAAGTCACCAATTATATATTTGGCAAAGTAGAAAGCAAATCAAAATTTTTATCCAAACTCGCGTTAGGCGATTTTCGTTCTTATGTAAAAATGAATACATACACGTACACACATATGAATATAGGTATTATATGAAGTTAAATATATACGAATATATAGGATTATATAAATACATGAACCATATAAACACATGAATTATACAAATGGATACAAGAACTATATAAATGAATATAAGAATTACACGAATGAATAAGAGAGTATATGAATATAGGAATTATTCATTGTTCATTTTTACATATATATATATATATATATATATATCGTAAAGAACGACGCTTGTATAGGAGAACATCCCGCGCAAGATGAGGAGGGAGAACGAACAAATGAAAAAAAGGAGGTAACCACCCGGGAATCGAACCCGGGATCTTCCGATTGCCGGTCAGATACGATAACCACTACACATCTGACCGGCAATCGGAAGATCCCGGGTTCGACTCCCGGGTGGTTACCTCATTTTTTCATTTGTTCGTTCTCCCTCCTCATCTTGCGCGGAATGTTCTCCTTACAAGCGTCGTTCTTTACGTTAATTATACTGCGTGTTCTTTGCAGTTGAAATATATATATATATACACAAACTCAGAATGGTCCCCTGAGAAATTTATATGTTAAACACAGACCGTGCATGGAACAAGGAACTCTTCTGGGAAAATTAAATCCACTATAGTCCGAATAAGTAATGGTAAATGACAAATACCATAGTTTTTCTTTTTCATGATGCTAGCCCGACGTGGGCAACGGGTCTCTCGCAAAGAGATCCCATAAATATAGCTTCCCTCACCAGCTATCTGCAAAGCAGACAGGATCCAGCTTTGGGACATGGACCTAGGGTTTAAAGCAAGCCTAGTCCCTACATTCAGAACCTCTATATAAGTAAAAGACTCGTTGCATTCACGTCGGATTGAATAAACAAAGAAAAAGGGGTAACTATTGTATTTTTAGCCAAAAAAACAAAACTTAAACCTCAACCGGGACATTGAGCGTCCACTTTTCAAGGCACATAACACGTCCGTTTAATATACACAAACTCAGAATGGTCCCCTGAGAAATTTATATGTTAAACACAGACCGTGCATGGAACAAGCATCATGAAAAAGAAAAACTATGGTATTTGTCATTTACCATTACTTATTCGGACTATAGTGGATTTAATTTTCCCAGAAGAGTTCCTTGTTCCATGCACGGTCTGTGTTTAACATATAAATTTCTCAGGGGACCATTCTGAGTTTGTGTATATTAAACGGACGTGTTATGTGCCTTGAAAAGTGGACGCTCAATGTCCCGGTTGAGGTTTAAGTTTTGGTTTTTTTGGCTAAAAATACAATAGTTACCCCTTTCTCTTTGTTTATTCAATCCGACGTGAATGCAACGAGTCTTTTACTTATATAGAGGTTCTGAATGTAGGGACTAGGCTTGCTTTAAACCCTAGGTCCATGTCCTAAGCTGGATCCTGTCTGCTTTGCAGATAGCTGGTGAGGGAAGCTATATTTATGGGATCTCTTTGCGAGAAACCCGTTGCCCACGTCGGGCTAGCATCATGAAAAAGAAAAACTATGGTATTTGTCATTTACCATTACTTATTCGGACTATAGTGGATTTAATTTTCCCAGAAGAGTTCCTTGTTCCATGCACGGTCTGTGTTTAACATATATATATATATATATATGCGCCGCGGTGGTGTTGTGGTTAGCGTCGCTGACTAGGAATCCATCGGCCCCGGGTTCGAGACCCGGTAACGGCAGCCGGCGCGCAGCAAAACCCAGCTGTTCATCCTTCTACACAATGAAGAAAGTGGTTGGTAGATAAATGGGTACCCTGAGTGGCCTAGTGGTTAAGACGCTGGGCTGCTGGTGGGGCGTGGTTCGGTTTCCAGTTAAACTGTAGGTCTAAGGTGGAGTGAAAAGCTTGACCTTCGTCAGAATGAACAATTCGGGCGGAAGCTAACCAAAGGTTACCAAAGGTATATATAGGGGATATATATATATATATATATATATATATATATATATATATATATATATCAGGTCATCCCATAAGTAATGTCGTTTTTACGATAGATTAAGTTTAAACTAGTCCTACTCGGTTTAAGCACAAATTTTCCGAAGGTTATTTCTAAGAGATCTATCGTGTTTCGCTACATACTTTACAGACCTTGACCAGTGAAGATGTGTGTTTTGCTTTATGTGAACCCCTCATAAACATGGCGGTATCAGAAGAGCATATCAGGCATATAATGCTTTACGAGTTCATAAAAGAGAACAGTGCTACTGAAGCAACGCGAAATATTCAGGACGTTTATGGCAACGATATTCTGCATTTGAGGAAATGTCAAAGATGGTTTCAAAAGTTTAGGAATGGTGACTGCTGTTTGACAGATGCAGCAAGCTCTGGACGCCCTGCTGAGTTTGATGATGACCTGCTGTTAGCCGCACTTGAAGAAGACTGTTCAACAACTGTCGAAGAATTGGCCCAGAAACTCAATTCATCCCCGTCCACCATCCATCGACATTTACAACAACTCGGGAAAGTGCCTAAGTTAGGAAAATGGGTGCCACATGAATTGTCGGTCGACAATCTGAGGGTGCGGGTAAACATTAGCACAGCTCTTCATTCCCGTGAACTACAAGATCCGTTTTTGCACCGTTTAGTGACTGGTGATGAAAAGTGGATACTGCACCAGAATGTTAAGCGCCGTCGACAGTGGGTTTGTGCCGGAGAACTAGCGACACCACAGCCAAAACCAAATCTTCACCCTCGGAAGGTGTTACTTAGTGTTTGGTGGGATAAAGGTGGTGTAATACACTTTGAAACCTTACCACACAACCAAACAATCACCGCTCAAGTCTACTGTCAACAGCTGGATCGATTGAACACTGCACTAAAAGAAAAGAGACCTTCTTTGGTTAATCGGAAAGGAATCGTGTTCCACCACGACAACGCACGTCCTCATACCGCTCAGATCACTTCTGCAAAAATTGAGGAGCTTGGGTGGGAAAAACTTCCACATCCTCCATATTCTCCAGACCTTGCGCCTTCAGATTATTATCTCTTCAGGAGTCTGCAAAACTATCTTGACGAGAAACAGTATACTTCTTTAGATGACCTGCACACCAGGCTTTGTACGTTTTTTGCCTCAAAACCGCCTGAATTTTATAAACATGTCATTGAAAAGCTTGTAGGACGTTGGCAGAGTGTCATTGATTCCGATGGAAAATATATACTAGATTAAAAAGTTTCAGTTGAGTTTTTTTTGTCCTTCAAATTCCGATCTAAAAAACATTACTTATGGGATGACCTTATATATATATATATATATATATATATATATATATATATATATATATATGGTTGGAGCGCTTAAAGGGAGGGTGTGTTTTTGCAGTATGTCGAAATCTCTGAAATGGAGCAACAAGCGTTCGGAGACGAACGAAATGATTAAAACAGCTTTTGGAAATGATGCTCTCAGTGTAGCTAACGTTTACAAATGGCACAAAAAGTTTAAAAATGGAGAAACATTTGCTCGTACCAGAAATCGAATCTGTTGGACATTTTCATCCGTACGAGAAGTGGAAGGGCGGCCGCTGCGTTCCTTGTCTTCAAGCGATGTTTCTCCATTTTTAAACTTTTTGTGTCATTTGTGAACGTTAGCTACACTGAGAGCATCATTTCCAAAGCTGTTTTAATCATTTCGTTCGTCTCCGATGCAGATTTTCCAAGTTTGGCACGCGCGTTGCTCCATTTCGAGATTTAGACGTACTGCAAAACACACCCCCTTTAAGCGCTCCCACCAACTACTGACTCATGGTAGCAGATTTTGCTTCAGACTGCAGACGCCAGAGGGCAGGAAGACTCACATATGTAAACGGTTATTTCTTATTTGCATTCATTTTTCCGTAGCAATAAAATTATCGATACTTTTTGATCACTCCTCGTGTATAAATATAAATATATATATATATATATATATATATATAATACCTTTGTTGGTTTTACTTCCGCCCGAATTGCTCATTCTGACGAAGGTGAAGCTTGTCACTCCACCTTAGACCTACAGTTTAACGTGGCATCCGAACCACATCCCACCAGCAGCCTAGCGTCTTAACCACTAGGCTACCCAGGGTACCCATTTATCTATCAACCAATTTTTTTATTGTGTGGAAGGATGAACAGCTGGGTTTTGTTACGCGCCGCCTGCCGTCACCGGGTTTCGATCCCGGAGCCAATGGCTTCGTAGTCAGGGACGCTAACCACTACACCACCGAGGCGCATTAACCCCATATATATATATATATATATTATATATATATATATATATGCATAGAGGCGGGGCCACCAGCTTGACCTCCGTGTGAAGAGAGACCAACGCACGAAACAACATAAGGTATATATATATATATATATAATATATATATAATATATATATAATATATATATATATATATAAAATACCCTTTTCATAAGCTGCTTCTCTTGCGCTCACTTACGTTAAGCAGTTGAGATATCGGTTGACTTACAGTAAAAATGCATGAAGAATTTAATTGAATAACGTTGCATAATATCATAGATTGCAGACAAGAAGATGGAGTACATTTTTTTACAGGAGTGGAACGTAATACCAAAAGAAAAAGAATGTTGCACAAAACAAAATGGTGATCAAAATTGTACATAATAATTGCCTATCGAGGTACCAAAAACATAGATGCAATAAAATAGTTGCTGCGTGAAATGGAACGTGGTTCGAAGACACCCATATTCCATTATCTGAGATTATTATGTTTATTTATTGGTGAGCAAAAGAATACACCAACATAAAATTTATTGGTCGTCAATAGAATACACCAATATAAAATTTTGCGATCATGAACTCGGAATTAAAACCGACGCAGTAATAGACTATAACAACTATTTCAGAGAGGTGAGTTGCGCTAACCTAACCTGAATTAACCTAACCTAACCTTAACTAACTTATAATATGCATCCTTTCAGGGTTGTGCTGATACAATATTGAAAAACTTTTCTTCAAATTCTAAACATACCCAATACGTATACTTTACTTTCTGTTTTAGTTACGTTGCAGTTCATATTTCTTAGTTTGGCTTAATTTTCACATTTAAGAAACGCCAAAATTGAATTCCGTTCAATTGAATTTCGCACATAATTTTGTATAAAAAAAAAAAAATAAAAAAAAAATAAATAAAAAAAAAATTATTTTATATATATATATATATATATATATATATATATATATTAAAATTCAGTAGTGAATAACAAATGAACGTAGAGTGGCGGTTATGACAAATGAACAATTAAACCTGCGATAAAAACCGAGCAGAGTTATAAATGAAAAATGAAGCCATTAAGTTTTGCTTGTTTTTGCCGTTAATTCATTGAAAAGTACCAATACGCCGTACAGGTGTTTCGGCAGAAAAAAAGCAATCGTACTTATAGATACTATAAGTAACCTCATATACAGGGTGTCCGGGCTTAAATGGCAATAAAATAAAATATTATAAATGTATTTTATTGCCATTTAAGCCCGGACACGCTGTATATGAAAAGTTTCAAATAAAATCTGCCTACTTACCATTGAATAGTTTATTGGTTGGGAGGATTTTCGACGACAATTATTATTATCATCCAAATATTTACATTGATTACTTAAAGACTATTTAAAATTTTAATCCATTTTACTGTTTAATGTCAAAACAAGTACGAAAAATTTGTTCCTAAATTAATTTCTTTATAAATTTCAGTCTTTATTTCTGTTCGTTTAAAAAGATTGAGTCAGTAACTGAATCACGAGTTTATTTGGTGATCTTCAATATCTACTCAAAAACTTCGTTCCAGAATCCGAATTAGCCGGAAGCAGAGACAGGCCAACACTGAACCTTGATTTTGCTCTTGCGGATAACGTGGCTCCTTTACTCTCTCTCTCTCTCTCTCTCTCTCTCTCTCTCTCTCTCTCTTCTCAGCCTACATATGGTATATAATTTTTTCTCTCAGTGTATATATATATATATATATGTGTGTGTGGTGTGTGTGTGTGTCTGTGTGCGTATGGAGAGAGAGAGAGAGAGAGAGAGAGAGAGAGAGAGAGAGAGAGAGAGAGAGAGAAATACTGGTGATAAAGAATGAAAAAGTGTGAAATACATGAAGGACAATGATTAGAAGAAATATTCCAAATTAATTTCGTACCTAGGTCATTACGTTCGGTCGTGGTATCATTTTTGCTTTTTTTTTAATCGTTGTCTTCCTTCGCTTCGATTCGTTCGTTGTTCGTTTCTGCCTTTATTTGAACGAGTCGATCGTCCTAATCTCTTCTTCGTCATTTTTTGCTTTGTTTACCACTGAGAGAGTAGTTTGGTGGCATTGATACCGAGGAGGTAATTGGGGATTAGGAAAGGGGGAAGGGGAAAAGGGGTGATGGGGAGAGAGAGGAAGTGGGGTGAGGGGAGAGGGAGTGGAAAAGGTGAAAAAAGGGTCATTAGAGTCAAATTTTAATCCCTGATGAGGTCATAATCCGCTAATGGATTTTGATTAGAGAAAAGATAATGAAAAAAAAATAAAATAAAAAAAAAATATATATATATATATATATATATAATATATTATATATATATATATATATATATATATATATAATCCTAACCAATAATTAGGGAATTAGATCAAACTATTCCCCGGACAAAGTCTTATACACTACTTGAAAAGACTCATGCAAGAAACCGGAGCAGACTTTGCATGCCTCAGCATGCCTCACGGAAACCCATCTAAAAAACTGCCGGGCGAACTGTAAAAACTGTGAGTTTTGTGTTGACAAAAAAGAAATGACAACTATAACATACTCCGAGCCGACAGAACAGTAAGGCGTAAAGGAGGATGTGCTATTTACACACGCGAAAGACATATGGCAGAAATGGCTATAAGTACCTCAAACAGCTACGTAGAATGTGTAGCAGCAAAAACTGAAAAAGTAAATATGATACTAATTGTAATGTACAGACCCCCGAACAAGCCAACTTCAGAATTCCCAGATTCCATTACAGAGGTCATAAACTGAGTAAAAGATCTACACTCTCCAACCCCAAGTATTTTTCTTTGTGGTGACTTTAATTTTCCATTCATGAAATATAAAAGGATAAGAAAAAATATATGTATACACCAGGACAAAGGGGGTACACGGGAAGACCAGGAGCAGGCAAAAATGCTCCTAGCTCTAGCCGATGAATTTATGTTAACACAAGAAATAACAGAAAACCCAAGAAAAACAACTGCCTAGATTTGGTATTCACAAACAAGAGAAACCTAATTGATAACGTAGGAATATCCCCAACTATAATATCGGATCACAACATTATTGAAATAACAACCAATATAAAAGCAACAGGGAAGGAAAGAACACACACTATAGAAAGAAGCAAATTCGAAATTTTTAATTTTCACTCCTAAGCTATAAACTGGGAAGATGTTGCATCCAGCATGGAAGCAGTAGATTGGAAACCATCTTCAAGGCCAAGACAACGGAATAGATGCTAATGACCTTAGAATAGAAGACGCTGGAAATTGTGGAAAGACATGTCTCAAAAATGAAACAAATAGAAAACAAAAACAGGTTCGAGAGACAAAAGAGGTCATTGTTCCGAAAGAGAAAAAGAGTGACTGCAAAATTAAGAAACTGCAAAGGCAACATCAGAAAAATATTAAATGATAAACGGCAGAGTATAGATTGCGTTATACAGGACTCAATTGAGAAGCATACAGAAAAAGAAGACGACGCTATAGAAGCAATAAAGGTTAACTCAAAGTACTTCTATAATTTTGCAAAAAGGAAATCGAAAAATTACACGACTATCGGACCTTTGAAAAATGAAGACAGTGCTTTAGCTGATGATTTAACGGGAGTATCTGAAATATTAAGAGCTCAGTACGAATCATCTTTCAGTATCCCAAAAACTGACAAACTGATATGCGATAGAAACGAGTTCTTTGAAAAAAATACTACAAGGGAAAGTATAACGGACTTCGACTTTACAACAGATAATATTGCACAAGCTATTGGGAACTAAAAGCACACTCGGCGGTAGGATCGGACAAATCAAATGCCACCCTGATCAAAAACTGCAAGAATGCAATCACTGAGCCCCTATATTGGATATGGACACGATCACTCGACACGGGAGAAATACTGGGCATCCCGAAGAGAGCGAACATACAGTAGTTCCAATATATAAAGAAGGAGATCGATCCGAGGCCAGAAACTATAGGCCAGTGTCACTTACAACTCATCTCAGTAAAATATTTGAAAGCATAGTTAGAGAAAAAATCTATGGCATTTTGGAAACGCAGAAAAAATTAAATGATAACCAACATAGATTTTGGTCAGGCAGATCATGCCTATCACAACTAATGGAACACTACAACAACATTATTGATACACTTGAAAGTAATGAAAACTATGATGTAATAAACACAGACTTCGCCAAAGCGTTCGACAAGTGTGACCATGGAATCATAATAAATAAACTGAAATATATGGAAATAACAGGAAAATTAGTGAGAAAAATTAGTGAGCCTTAGTGAGCGGCAACAAGTCGTTACAGTTCAAGGAATATTTTCATCAGAATTAGAGATCCTCAGCTCAGTACCACAAGGAACAGTATTAGCTATCTTCATCAGAATTAGAGGTCTTCAGCTCAGCACCACAAGGAACAGTATTAGCTCCAGTAGTATGCCCACAAAGTGAGAGAGTGCAAATTGCAATGCAATGTTGATCAATGTTGCACAGGGCTAGGGTAAAAGGGGGTAATGGGGATGGGGTTATGCAACAAGGGGTGGGGTTAGCCCCCAAGTTGCATGAAAGGGAAACTACCCAAAGGGGTAACTAGGTAAGCCTTAACCTAAGAGAGAAACCTAAGAAGCTAAACCTTAACCAAGCTAAACCTTTACCTAAGAGAGAAACCTAAGAAGGTGACCTAACCTAAGAGAGGAAGAAGGTAAGAGAGAGAGAGAGATATTCACGCTGGCATGTCCCAAGGCATAATGGCCCAACCTCGGCTGGCTGGCTGGTTTTGATTTAGAGGGGGTTGCCAGATAGTAATATTTAGTTTAATTAAAGACAGAAAGGAGATGGCTTGGAGGGGGTTGCCAGATATTTATTTTAATGGTTGCCAGATAGCGCTATATTTATTTATTTATTATTTTAATTATTATATATTAATGGAGAGATGTTCACGCTACCATGGTGTATAAAATAATGAACCAGCTTCAGCTGGCTGTTTTGGCTTGGTTGCCAGATAGCGAATTATATATCAACGGTTGCCAGATAGTACTATTTAATTTACTTATTTTAATGGTTGTCAGATATATGGAGACGTTGCCAGATAGCAAATTAATTATTTATATATTAATGGAGAGATGTTCACACTACCACGGTTTATAACAATGAATCAAACTTAGAAGGTACATCTGACTTAGAGGGGGTTGCCATATAGCGAATTATATATTAACGGTTGCCAGATAGTACTATTTTAATTATATTAATGGAGAGATGTTCTCGATGCAAATACTTAGAGGGGGTTGCCAAATAGCGCTATATTATTTTAATTATTTATATATGGTGGGGTTGCCAGATATTATTTATATGGAGGGGTTGCCAGATAGCGAATTATTTGGTTACCCAATGAAACTTAATTGACATACATACAGAATATCATTAAAAGCAGTAGTAAGAGAGTATATTCCCAAAACGAGCCATATTAGAAATGTTTAGCCATCACTTATATATAACTAAAATTCAATTCCCCCAAAATTAACCTTTACATATATATTAGAGAGAGATGTTCACATGAGATAGCCATATTAAGAAGTAATCTCATTAACGGTATACATATAGGTTATTGGATCAGTCCAGACCAGCTGGTAGTGCTACCAGCGGGAGGAATGGTAAAAAAGTATATATATATATAATATTATATATATATATAATATATATATAATATATATATACCAAAAAGAATTAAATAAAACATCACTACATCATTTTGTTTATTTAGAAGCAATACAATTATTTAGAATACTAATGGAGAGATGTTCTCGTCTGCGTGCCACGAAGCATAATGAATCAAACTTAGAGGGGGTTGCCTGATATATGGAGAGCCTGTCAGATAGCGCTATTTATTTATTTATTAATGGAGAGAGGATATGTTCTAGAGGGAGTTGTCAGATAGAAAATTAATTATTTATTAAAGGTAGAGAGGAGATGGCCCCACTCCAAACATTTGTTTTAATGAGATACAGAATAATTATTTATTTATTAACGGTGAGATGTTCGAATCAATTGGTGTATATTGGCAGCATTAAGAGAGTAAATATTTATTTTCTCCTGTATACATACATATTAATGGTTCAGTCCAGGGCAGTTGGTAGTGCCACCAGCGGCAGGAATGGTCAAAAAGTTTATATATACAACCAAAAGAGTCGACCCCCAAACGTGTATGTATATATATATATATATGGCCAGTAATTACTGGGGAGAAATAAATGATATAAACGAAAGAAATTAGTGTGAGGTGGGGCTATATAAATTGAATTTTTTGTTATATATATATATATATATATATATGAGGGGTCGCGCGTCTTACGGTACCTAAGCGCCACCACAAGCGAAAATGTGTTTTTGATGGATATCACTATTTTCACCCTTCCTCTATCGCGTGGTTTGGGTTATAATGACCTTACGACACTAGAAGTATGGTTGGAAACCTTATGAAGCGAACTACTTTTTTCACCTCTACCGCCAGCCAAAAGTTCACCAAAAGTTCGGCATAATAAGAAAATCAAAAAATTAAAAACAATATATATAAAATATAAAATATGAAAATCTATTCCAAAAACTCATTAACATCTTCATTAGCATACTTAGAACTCTAATTTAGCCAAAAATTAACGTTCTAGCTCAATTAATAACAGAGATACTATTGCGAGAATATTGCTGAACTTTGGAGGCGATTTCTGGCGAATTTTAATTTTGGCGCTTAGGTACCGTAAGACGCGGGACCCCTGATATATATATATATATATATATATATATATATATATATATATATATATATATATATATATATATTATGGGTCAATTGATTTACTCTCTTAATAATGCCTTTAACAACATACAGAGCTGGGAACAAATCTCTCCACTAACACACACACATATATATATATATTAGTGGAGAGATTTGTTCCCAGCTGTGTATGTTGTTAAAGGTATTATTAAGAGAGTAAATCAATTGACCAATATTAGAAATGTTCTGCTATCCCTTATATAACAAAAATTCATCACCCCCAAAACGATCCGTATTGGAAATGTTCACTTCCCCCTTATATACAGTATAGAGCAGGGGTTCCCAAAAACCTTAGCCCCCACATTTGCAGCTTACATGTTTACTTATATCGAAATAGTTTTTAGTGATTATAAAAATATATAAAATTCTTTATTTATTGCAGGTATTAAAATTACTCTAGCTGATAAAGTGATAATATAATGGCTTCTAAATTAATTGGTGATTCGGAGAGGCAACGTGTGATAGATCGCATATGAGCAATAACATTTCGGGAAGCTCGTGATGCTGGAGCCACCTTTATAAAACTCGTTCATGGGTTGCCAAAAAGTTGCGAAGAAGTGAGGACTTCGTCAAAAGAAATTGGAATAAAACTTTGGAGGAATGTGAAATGGATACAACCAAATCTGGGCGCCCAAATTTGCCACTTTCTCAGGAAACAAAGAACATCATTGAAAGCGGTACGCGTAAGCGGAAAAACAGCTGTGCTAAACTTTCTAGAGAGAGATCGAAGTGTTGAGAGGAAAGATCGTTAGTGGCGAGATCATTCGACTGTACCGTCATAGGCAAGGTTTAAAGCCTTGGCATGAACTTCCAAAGCCAAGAAAAACTCAACTTAACATCGATGACAGAATGTGGTTTGCCCATTATCTTGAAGATTGGGATGTGGATGATTTCATGCATTTAGCTGTCTCCGATGAATTTTTTGTTTACGTAACACGTCGGCCAAACTACCAAAATGATCGAGTGTGGGCCACAACACCAGATGAAATCGATGACAATGAACATTATAGCGAATTTAAAAAGTCCAGACTGTGTTGGTGTGTTTGTTTTGTTCACTGCAAAGAAGCTTATGTGGGCGCTGAAGCCAAATGATCAGAGTTGGGATGGACAGTATTTTCGTGATATTATTCTATCCCAGCATGTCATTCCTTTTCTAAGAAACCCAAACAATGTTATGGATGTCGATCAGGTCACACTTCTGCACGATAAGGCCCCCTGCTTTAGGACATTAGCCACTCAACAGTTGTTGCGGAACCATGAGATCGATTTCTTTGGAAATGAAGAATGGCCAGGAAATTCTCCTGACCTGAACGTCTGTGAACACATTGGATTAGTTATAAAGGACAAGGTTGAATGTCTCTTGTTTCAAGAACCTGCAGCAAATCGATTTTCGAAGGATACAATGACGCAACACATTGAAACTGTTTTAGCAAATTTGCGTAACGATCAAGATCTATTCACGTCACTTTTGTCAAGCTACCCAAAGCGAATTCAGGCTGTCTTGGAAGCCAATGGCGGGAACACCAAGTTTTAATTGTTTCTCATTAAATGCAGGATTAAATTCTCTTTTGTAATGTATGTTTAGTTTTACTGTACCTCTAATGGTTTAGGCCATGGGCGGGGGGCTAAGGTTTATTGGAGCCCCGTGTATAACAAAAAATTTAATTTATATAGCCCCAACCTCACACTAATTTCTATCGTTTATATACCCCGTACAATCATTTATTTCTCCCCTGTAATTTCTGACGCTTTAGATACGTCGTACAATCACCCATACTGTGCAAGTTCACAAGGAACCGCATACCTATAGATTATTATTATTATTGCCTGAGGAGAGGTGCTCCCGGTTCAGTGAAACACGGTCAGGAGAGCGTGACAGCTAACCAGTAGCGCCACCAGCGGCACGTATGATGGCGGGGTTTATATACACCCAAACAATATATATGGAGAGGATACCCCGATATTTAAATGGCCCATATTAAAGGAGAGATGTTCCCTTAGAAGGAATGTATACAATATATTAAAGGTAGCTGTTCACTCAACCATTGCATCAACGCCACCCGAAATAAAGCAACTCTTCGAATAGGACCGCTTTATTTGAAGCAGTTATGTAGAGTGGCACAGAATTCTAAGCTCTGTGTAGATTAATGAACGGCTTTAACTAAACGGTATCATTCTCCCCAACTCGAAAAATAAAACTTCAAGGAGTATAAATAAATAAACACATCTCATATATAATTACCATCAAAAATAATGACACTCACCCAGCTCTTTCAATTAATATACAAACTAATTAAAATCTCAATATACAAAAAAAAATCACTCCACTTGATTCATTTGTTTCCGGCTTTAGCAAAAAGACGTCATTCTTCCCAAACCGAAGGAATAAAACTTCAAGGCGTATAAATAAATACATCACGTATATAATTTCCATCAAAACCAGTTGCACATCCAAGAAAGGCATCATTAAAAACCAACCTCAATATACAAAAAAACTTATGATTAATTCGAAACAGGCTTTAATATTCAACTGTTTCCCTTCTATATAACTAATTCATGCGACTTTAACCAAAAAAATACAGCCCCCCCCCCCCCCGCTCTTTCAATTATTTCAACCTGATTAGAAGCAAGTCTTAATATACAAATCCCCCCTGCTCATTCATCTTAATATATAAACCAAATGTAAAAATGTCAATTTCCCTTGTTTCGATGTAATTCAAAAAGCATTCCATCTCCTTGCTTAATTCCAAAATAATTTAACTCTACTTCAAAAGCATTTCAGAGTCCTTGCTTAATTCAAAAGTAATTAACTTCATTTCAATTAAATTTCCAATTCTTTTAATTTAAAATATTTGTTAAATAAATCAAAAAGTATTTCACTTAGCAAGGCCGATATATCAAAAGAACACAATTAAATTTTCAATTCATTTAATTTGTGGAAAAACTTCAAAACGCATTTCACTTTCAAAAGAATTTCATTTAATAATTTCACTTCCAAAAGAATTAAAACACATCATTTAATAATTTCACTCATTGCTTAATTAAAAAATAAATAATTTCACTATGGGTCCATGCTTCATGTAATTTAGCCATTCATTTCAAGTCCTTGCTTAAGGTTTCCATCAAGCCCAATTATATGAAGTACTTATTTCAACGCATCCAAAAACTATTTGAAAGTTATTTATTCGAACGGACATCGATTAAAGGAATGAAATCTGAGACACACTGTAGCTGCGCCGATTTGATACATTAAGACATCGCTGTACAAAATAAAAGTATCACATTTCGAAAAATTAATGGTCTCTGAACACAGCCATAAACAGCCCTGTATAAACGACCCCCGTGTTATATTTCCTAATTAACATCGACCACTGCGCTATCACATTGGAGTAACCCTTTCTGGGGGTGGGGGCCGCTGGAACGGCAATTCTCTCTGAGGCGATACAGTAGCAAGCATATCAGTGACAATTTGCTACATTTTTTTTAGGACATCGCCATAATAAAAAAAGTATCACATTTCGAGAAAAAAATGAATGCTCGCTGGTCACAAGTGAATATAAACCCTTCTGTATAAACGACCACGTGTTATATTTACTAATTAATATCTGTCCAGCGCTACCACATCGAAGTAGCGATACAACAGCAAGGAGAATATCACATTTCTAATAAAGAAATCCTTTGAATCAAATGGTTGTAAAGAAACGCTTTGAACAAATCGATATTTTCCTATCTTTCAGGGCTTTAACAAAGTCCCCAAAACCTTTCGTCTCTCTTAATATCGGTCATTCCTCATTATCGACCAATTTTTCGTTTCTCTTAATATCGTTCAATTTTTTCTTGTTTTGCTCGTAATGTTATCCTTTCTCTTTAATATTTGTTCAAAACATAATTTTTTCATTTCGTCTCTCTTAATATCGTTCAGTTTCTCGTTTCTCTTAATAAACACGGTTCTCTTAATATCGCTCATTCATCAGTAGAGTTCATCCTAAGTAAATAACGTTTTCTATACAGGAAAAAATCGAATTTAAGGTTTAACTTAACCATTTTCTCCTATTTACAATGCAAGCTGATTATACGAAAGATGTTGAAGCCTCGCGTCATTTTTTGAGGTCGCGTTTTAAGATAAAATATTAATCGTTTAGTTATAAGCTATCCAAATACCGAATTCTTCACTCTCCCACGTCCCTTAATATCGTTCAATTTAGCTCTGAACTTCTTCGGCGTGTATTGGATCTTTCGAACATTAATAATAAACATATTCTATTATTCCAAGAGATAGATGGCTTTAATCAGAATTTTAGGTGATTATGGTTTGACAAGCGTATTCCATGTAAAAATGGGTGCTGATTCCAAAAAAAGCTGTCTTATTGACCCCAGTTACGACAAAATGGCCATTTTGGACACATTTTACCCAATTATGGCCAAAATCAGAGATTTTAAGAATTTTAGATGATTATGGTTTGACAAGCGTATTCTATGTAAAAATGGGGGCTGATTTAAAAAAAAACTGTCTTATTGATCCCCGTTACGACAAAATGGCCATTTTGGACACTTTTTGGCCAATTATGGCCAAAATCAGAGGTTTTCAGAAGTTTAGGTGATTATGGTTTATTGACATTTAACAAGAACATTAACAACATTTAATTAATCATCTCCATCATTATCACTGTCATCTTCGTCCTTTGAATCAGTATCGGAAATACTATCATTGTCTTCGTCCTCAACACCCTCATCTCCATCTGCGACATCCTCCAGTTCCATGGTCTCAGAAAGCATGGTTGGCATTTGACTGCCTGTAAACCAGACTGGTAGAAAAATTCTATAAACCTCTTTCCAGCCATGGTCTGTGGGTCGCATGTTCTCTAGTGGATCTCTTAGATGCGCATGCTTCTTGAGATATGCCGCATAGTTGCACCTAGCTAACTTTTGACCCAGAACATCTTTGCAGGGAGGAAGCATGCCTGCATCAACACTTTTAATCTTCTGTAAAGGAGAGTCTGGGTCATTTGGCTTCTACCTTTGCTGCATATCTTCAGTCTGGCCTCATTCACCGATGAAATGGTTCCCTGGCCATATAGAGTATACACATATTTTTGTGCGTGATTTCCTTCATCAACAAATGTGGTCTTCTCTCCAAGGCTGCCGAGGCCTTCAAGATGTAACGGGTTCTTTTCAGCCTTCTTCAATGGATTCACTTTTCCCTTCCTAAAGAAGGGTGATGTGTAATCACATCCTGTCAGATCATGATAACCTGGCAATGCCTTGCAGAGAACTGGACCCAGGTGATCTGCTAGATCAGTGATGTGTACATTAGGGTGGATCACTTTTCACTTTTTTTAAATATAGCTGGTCAAAGTTTTTCCCATGTTTGGTTCAGTGGAAGTACACTGACACCATTTTTACCAAAATCGATCAATATTTAGGGGTCGCGCATCGACCTTGAAAATTTCAATTTTGGAAATTTGGCCAAATCGACAATTTTTTACTGAATAAAGATAAATCATCAAATGACCATATTTTCTGAATCCTCTCAGTGAAAGAAATCCTCTCGGATACTTACCAAGTTGATAGGACAAGTGGTTTAGAAGTTATACTCACCTTGAGATAGCATTAAAATTTAAAATACCGTATTTGTCCCCGTACCTCCATATGCTGTCTGCCATTGTCTGCTTTTTAGGATAAGATAAAACGAATAAGGAAAGATCAAATGTATTTTGTATTAAAACGGTTTACCGATATCACTAAAGGCACTTACTCCGGTGCCCCTAACTAGGTTCAAAAACTGTATGAATCGTGGTTAGAACACACGTCATCTTAAGGCGTGCGCTATGTACTCTCTCTGCTAACTCCCTTTCCCTCTGCGCTACGTCATCTTGGCAAGTGACGACTTCTTGAAGTCACCGAGTTCTTTCCGGCTCTTTTCTACGAGCTGAAGAAGACCCTGCAGCTGTGACTCGTCTTTTGTGACAGTGTTCGCGTAATCTTCTATCAGTTTTATCCCTTCTCTCTCTGCCACGTCGTTGGTAACTTTCAGATGCGAGATGACTTTCTTCAGATCACAGTAGTTCTTATCTTGATCCCACTTATTCACCGGCAGAGTGAGCCACGTAGACGTGCACACCTGCAGGCCTGTGAACACGAACCACGATGACTCATCGATCAGGTCCGGAAGGCGCGTCGTGTCATCAACCGAGACGTTGTCATACGTGAAGTCCTCGGGCACAGCGAGGCGGCACAGCTTCTTTGCCATCTCGTGCTTCACAGTGTCTTCCACTTTGTCACTGCAGAGGGCGAAAACGACGGTCTGAGGCCTCAGATACCACAAGTGCCGCCTGATCACTGCCAGTGAAGCCTCTGCAATCTCGCGATCCAAGTCCTGTACTGCAGAAGACGCTGGTACAACACAAGGTCATTCAGCGGGGCATCAGCTGCGACAGGAGCCGCCAGCCAGGCAGGTGCGTAGAGGAGTGCAGTAAATAGTACCACTCTCTGAAGTTTCTGTACCAGCTCGTCGTCGAACTCCAGCTGACCGCTGAACATCAGGAGCTTCGTGTAGTAGATGATCTGAAACGAATACGCACTGTGATGTATAAATACCGATGCCACTCCATATAAGATTGTTTAATGGTAAATTATTTATCTTATTTTTTTCTGGTAGGCACTTCAAATGGCTGTTTGCAGAAGGCAATACAATATTTAACTTCTAATTCAAAATACCAACCTTGGCCATCCACCTCGCATGATGGTAGGCTCCTGGGCGCATGAAGTGTGTGCCACGACGTGGCTGGGCCCCGAGTACCAGGAGTGTAATCTCCGCCACTTCTCGGTAGTCTTCTCTGACAAGACCAGAAGCGGTGCCGAGGAACTTGACTGCCTCATCTCGGAGCTCCATCAGCCACGTCACCTCCGCCAAATGCTCGATCTCCAGCTCGCGATAAGTCGAGAGGTCGAGCTTGTCCCACCTGAAAGGGGAGTTATGAAAATATTGCATGAAAACGACTGAAGTTTCCCTTTTCGACTGCTATTAACATCATTAGTAGAAGTACGCTGATATCTCAATTGCTCTGAAGGCAAAAAATCATTGGAGAAAACAAATGCGCCTTAGACTTGAAATTCACCTTCTCCTCAGATACTGGAACAAAGATTCAGTTGGTGCTGTGGTTCTTCCAAACGCGGTGATGACCACTGCCCCCACGATGAGCTCCATAACGTGATGGCGACAGCCCAGCTGGAAGAGCGGTTTACCAAGCATGTTCTCCAGCCGGACCACCGCACCCTGCACCCTCCCCGTATTGGAGGAAGTTGTTCGAAGCACAGTCCAATCACGTTGTTCTCGCATCCCCAGTCTTTGAGAGCACGAAAGGTCGCCTGGGCCTGGGACAGACCGGTGCCGTCAGCAACAGTCGGAACGGCCAGCAACTTTCCTTCTGTGCATTGGGGAGCTCCGGAGATGAGAATCGCCTGGCGGTGCTCCAATGATCCAAGAGAGTCCTGAAACGTATGCCATACATGCCAATCCATTATCGTCCACTGGAATATGTCAATCCACTGTCGTCACTGGAACATATTAATTCACTGTCGTCCACGGTGAGAGCAAAACTGACCTTGATTACTTTACCGTCCCAGTGGACGACAGCATGCCTCGGAGATACGAAGGATTTCTGCACAGCTGTCGACACTTCACAACGATGTGCCACTCTTCCACGGCGAGACGTGTCCTTCGAGATACTGAATTTGTCCAGGTCTGCGGGCGGATCTGCCGAACGTAGGACTGCCGCCACGACACTTGCCACCTATGTGCGAAATTGAAAGGAAATTGACAAGGATGCGTATGGTTTTTATGTGACAAAATAATCACTAAATTTTCCGTCGTTACGTCTATTATATCTTTGTCAAGGAAAGATCATTACTGATATATACACACCTGATTATTGGACATCCGGAAGCGATCAGCCACTTCAATAACAGCCGGTGCATTGAGGATGCGGTGAGGAAGGCTGATTGACACAGTTGATTCTCTCGGCTGTCGGTATGGTGGTTCTAGCTGTGATTCGGAGTTGCTCGATGATCTGCTTTCTATAGATTCATCGTCGCTCTCAGCTTCGGTTCCTAATTTCGTTTTTGAGGTGCTTGGCTCATCACGAGATTGTTGTCTTGAGAGTTGCCGTTTTCTCTTGACAACGAACACTTTATCATTCCCACTCATTGTTGCCTGGCGCAGGCCCCGTTGATCCTCATAAAATTTAATATCTTCTTGTTTGTTGTTGTCTGAGAGCAGTCGACTTTTCTGTATCTCTTCAATAGCATCGGGAGCTCCGATGTCCCAGAGCTTGTTCAGATTTTCTGAAAACTTCTCCCTGCCTTTTCCCGCGTCACTGTCTCTCATCTTGCTCTTCTGCAGCGAGCGCCACTCTTCCCACAGTAACTCCAGTTTTCTTTCGCAGTTACGCCTCGTGATCGTCTTTATACGTGCCATGTTCCAAAATGCCAGAACATTGGCCACCGTGTCTTTTACGGCGGCCTTCCTGTCAGTAGTTTCCTGCTTGGCATAGAAGAAGTACTGGAGAACTTGATGGGTGGTTGGCAACTTGGCACCACCGATCGAGGAAGATGGCTGACCAATTAAGAAGACGTCCGTGGCTGACCTTAGAGAAGGTGGCGCTGTTGTTGCTGCTTTCTCTTTTCCAGAATAAGTAACTTTCAGAGTCTTCCCACTCCTGGTTGTTAACAGTTTATCCATTGTACTAAAGTCTAGACTTATCAAACAAGAATCAATTGACACAGTTGATCTGTAAAAGCAAACTGATTAGTAAAAATATTGGTCATAGACAGCGTGTGTGTGTAATTGGGATTTTAGGATGCGCCAGCTACTGATGCTATGATTACGTCCATAACGGGGGACAAATACGATATTTTAAATTTTAATGTTATTTCTAGGTGAGTGTAACTTCTAAACCACTTGTCCGATCAACTTGGTAAGTATCTGAGAGGATTTCTTTCACTGAGAGGATTCAGAAAATATGGTCATTTGATGATTTATCTTTATTCAGTAAAAAATTGTCAATTTGGCCAAATTTCCAAAATTGAAATTTTCAAGGTCGATGCGCGACCCCTAAATATTGATCGATTTTGGTAAAAATGGTGTCAGTGTACTTCCACTGAACCAAATCATGGGAAAAACTTTGACCAGCTATAATTTAAAAAAAAGTGAAAAGTGATCCACCCTAGTGTACATATCTCCTGGTGTTGTCACTAGCATGCTCAAGGTCTATCCACACGTTGGCTTTGAGTTGTCTGGCATGGTACAGAAGAATAACTATGATATCAGTGTCCGTTGCACGGACAACAACATTCTGTCTTGGTCTTGTTTTTGACAGCACGCTGAGATGGTACGCTAGCATGATATCGGCCACCACGTGTGAGCATACATACTCAGGTGCCTCATTGTGTTCTACATTTTCTGATAGAGTTGCTGTATATTGCAGACACTGCTCCTCATGTGCAACAAGAACTCTCGTTTGTTTTATGATAGGTGCGTACTTGTTATCTTTCCATTCATTCATGAAGAACTTCATAAGTGCAGTTTTGAAATTTAGTGATCTCAAGGCATGTCTAAAATCTTTAGGACGTAAGTGATCTGATCCAGTTATGTGAAATGATCCATCATTTGCACCTCTTGCCTGTTGCTCAACATTCTTTATACTTTTCACATACTTGTCACAGACAAAGAGTACTTCACTTGCCCTTGCACTGCATATAATCTTCAGGACCAGCATTGCTACAGTTCCAAGAGTAAGAGGCAAGTCTGAAGGCAGTGATTGGCTTACAAACATTGCGTCATAGACAACTAGATCAACTGTTGGCTGCTCTCTGTGTGTAATCAAATCTTCAAGATGTTTGGATAGTTGATACTTTGGTGTTTTCTTCATCGTGCCATAAATGCTAGCCATGAAGATGGGAACAGGAGTAAGTGGAAAAGGAAACACATTTTCAAGCCCGATCTTTCTGGTACAAGCAAGATAAAGTAATCTGCCGAGCAAATCCCGTGTTGTCTTCAGCACCAGAACATTTTCATCTTTACCTCGTACTTTGCTCTTGACAGCAGCACTGGCAAAGTTTTTCACTTTTCTTCTTTGCAGTGGTCTTTCAAACCTTGTGGGGTCATTTAAGCATTCCTGGAGGAAGTCATCTTTCCACTTTTCCCCAAAACGAAGAGATTTAACATCTCTTTTATTTCATCTGGCATTTTCTTGCCGTCTGCTAGACAGTACAGATTGGTATCTTTAAGCAGACTCGACGAAAGGATTCATTATAGTCTCTATCATTTTGGATATGCTTTCCAGGTCTCTTTGGAATTTACTCACCTTCGACTTTCTTTGTTCATAGCTTGGATTAGTGTCCTTCCTTATAGCTGCTTTTTCAAACAGATGCCTCACTATGGTACTTCTAGCTGATCTCGTCACTGTCCAGCGCCTGGTTGCTCCTTGACTTTGATGGAAAGCAGTGATACCAGTTTGTCGCGAAGCTGCATCTGCATTGATCGTACTTTCTAGTGCTTGATCCACTGGTTGTCTGGCAAAGGAATTGGATGACAACCTCACAGATAAACCACCTCTTTCAAGTTGTTGTCTCATGCCAGGATGGGTGGTATCCATGTTTAAGAGTCTGAGATAGTACAAACACATGTAGCGTGCATAATTGTGGCGATTTGCAGCAAAGAAAATATCAATCGTTTTCCCAAGCATGAAGATGAAAAGGTTTACATCATTTGTTCGTACGGCTCTACTGATGAGCATGTAGATGTCAACCATGTCAATGTAATTCATCCAGGACTGTGCATTTACACCATGTTTGCCAGCTCTGGTCATCGCAGAAGCTTTCATAGGCCATCATGAATGCTATGTACTCATCTGTCTCCTCCAAAGATGTCATCTTCTCAGAGGATGGTGATTCGTGGAGTCTTCAGGGCTTCAACCAAATGTCCATAACTGTCATTTATCTCTTCCAGTTAAAAAAAAAACATATGGTTGCTCCGCATAGCAGATGCTAGGAGCACATGTATTCTTCTAGCCTGATTATAGTGTTTTCTGTCAAAAAGGCATTGAGCGAACCCTTTGTGAAGGCACCACTTTCACTTAAAATGTGGCTGCACCTGACTCGTCCAATAAGTACCCCACTGCTGACAGATATCGGAACATAATATGGAAAACCCAAAGCAGACAAAGACATTGTCATACTTAGTGCTCATGGTGTCCTGCAACTGTGAAGCTGGCTTGGCTATAGCCAGATCCTAGGTTGTTGCAATGCAATCTTCATTACATTCTTCAGCAATGGCCATATTTCTTTTCATAGTTTCATTCACTACATTATGCCGTGTAGTAGGGGCTCCGATGTTTGCCAAATAGCCTATGTTCTGAGCTAGTGAATCATCTTTGGTTATTGTTGAGTTCCAGCAGACCACATTGGTGTTTGTTTGTTTGTTTTGCAAGATATTGTCCATGCAACATCTCTGGCAGCACAGGCTTTGTAGTTTTCAGGCGATTGTGGCCAAAGTGATTAACAACTTCTTGAATCTTCCTGGAACTAGTAATACTCTTTAAACTCATGCCCAGCAGCATGTGTTTAGATGGCTTCAGTGTTCCACCAGTAGCTTTGTAGATATTATCTTCAGCTGATGATTCAACATACCGCTCCACTCTCTGACTGGCTTCATCTTTTGTTCCTGTGTACAGAATCCTAAAACTCTAATATTTCAGCAGGTATATTTGGACACTGACCATCATGGATTGCTTCTACTGAAATAGGCTTTGGGAGTTTATTCTCACTTAGCTTCTTGATCTTCTCTCTGAGGAACAAAGCTACATTCTTAATTTCCTTGGCCATAGCATCCTTTGCAATAGATGCAATATATGCAATATGCAATAGACTCCATATATGTAAGTAATCTTAAGAAAGCAGATTCTCGTCCGTTTCTGTACGTTACACCTGTTGTTTGGCCACAGCTTTAGCAGCCATGGAAATATACCTTTTCCTGATGTCTATGGTACTTGACCTCCTTCGCTATGAAGTCAATGTGTCAATTCACGAAGAAAGTCTTTGTCTTTCAGTTGCCTTGCAGCATTTATAATACTGTCCTGTGCTATGTAGTCTCACATAGAGATAGTATTCAAAACCACTGGGGAATGCTTGCGGTCCAGACCATTGCAGGAAATACAATTTCTTCCTAGCAACCCAGTAGTTGAGATAGTAGGCACTAGTGGTTTCTTTACCATAGATCTTGTTTTAAGAATGTTTTCATCGGAACATGTTTTCTTTTCCTTTGACTGTATCTGATAAGCGGTAAATTTACTGTAACACCCATTGTAAAAGCCATAATGAGGCAGTGGTTCAGCATTAAAATTAATGGCTTCACATATAGCAAGGTATTTAGAACTCATCTGATATTTGTTTTCTGGCTTCAGCTGTGTCCCCAGCTTTTTTCCACGTTTGTTTAGTAAATGGAGCCACTGCATCACCATCATGTTCTGCATCACCACTCGCATGCAGCACACACCGCAAAGGCACCTCCACACCATCATCCATCTGTCAAAACAAAACCATTAGCAAAACAGTGTGTCACTCATTGGGACATGATTTATGGTTACCCTAAGAGGTAGATGGCTTTAATCAAAATTTTAGGTGATCTTAATTTGATAAGCCTATTAAAACGACTCCAAAATGGCCATTTTGTCGTAGCTGGGGTCAATAAGACTGCTTTTTTTAGAATCAGCACACATTTTTACATAGAATACGTTTGTCAAACCATAATCACCTAAAATTCTGAAAATCTCTGATTTTGGCCATAATTGGCCAAAAAGTGTCCAAAATGGCCATTTTGTCGTAGCTGGGGTCAATAAGACTGCTTTTTTTGGAATCAGCACACATTTTTACATAGAATAGGCATGTCAAACTAAGATCACCTAAAATTCCGATTAAAGCCATCGACCTCTTAGGGTATATCAGTAATATCTTTGCGAGTTCCATAATCAATACCATTTACATATTTCACAACGTATATATGCAGCTGGTTACAAGGCCTTTCGTATATAAAGCCGCACATGACCCGTTAAATCGGGAGATGCTCTCCAGGATAATTACCCAATGTATAAATCTCATTTGAATTCGTCTTGCCCTTTTTAATATATCCAGTCTATTGTGCACAGTGTATAACTCATACCGCGATATCTAGAAAAAAAAAAACTAAAGCTAAAAGCTAAAATGTCAAAAAGCTAAATGTAAAAAAGCTAAAATGTCAAAAAGCTAAATGTAAAAAAGCTAAAATGTAAAAAAAATTTGAAAGTACTGTATATAAGGTTTAGAGGTCACTTCATATAATGCAGCACGCTGACCCAGTGCTAGTATGAATATAGAGTATAGTTGCCACCGGCAACACTGTCTTAGGCATAACATTGATATTAATAATAAGAAAAAAGTGTCATTAAATGAAACCTGACGCTTTTGTGTACTCATTACCACCGCACGCGACTGTGCCCACAAGCCAACACACACACACACACACACACACAGAGCAGTGGTGGTTAAGGAAAAAACATCGCGTACTTAGACATAATTTAAAAATGAAAGAGGAGTAAATAGAAACATTGTTGTATACAGTATTTATTAACATGTCAAGACATTTTCTTTATAAGTAAACTCAAGTAATAGTGGAAAGAATTACATTCTCTTTGCTTTGTATAATGCATACAATTCTTTTTAGAAATACTACCCCGTTTAGTGTATGAGCTATTTTATATTTGATATACAGAGCCTTAAGGTCATTCCTTTCCTTGTGAACAGACGTGTTTTATCGAGTATCCAGTGTTACCAATTGAATAAGTGGTTTTCGTTGAAGTGTCTTTAAAAAAATAGTGTTTGGTGCATTCTTAACTAAATTACTTCGTGTTACTAATCATTCATTAACGAATATATTTCAGTTATTGACTTTATTCATTACTATATTATTTGATTAAACCAAGGCTAGTGCACGTGGCTTGCCTTGTTTGTTTTCCGAATCTATTACTAAACGAGGTTTCATAAGGTTAAAATTCCCTTGTTTGCGCCTTTTTTTTTTCAAATCTATTAGAAAACGAAGTTTCATAAGGTTCTTCTTCCCTTCTAACGGGATCAAGTAGAGTGTGGTCACCCACCGTGGGAAAAACGAAAAATGGAAAGAAAAACGTCGGTCGAATAGCGGACAAATAAGTTTTATTAATACTTTTTCTTTTACAGATCTTTCGTCGGTAGCTTAATTAAGTATATATTCATTTAGTATAAATTTGTGTTACAAGAACCTGTTTCTGCGTTTCAAGAACATTTTTGCGAGCTTGCGCAGGTGACGGCACAATAAGCACGCGGTAGACCTACGTTGTAATTTACTAATTTCCGAACGCTCGTTTTTTTTATTTGATATTTGTTTTAATTAAGAGTATGGCACCCCCGTCAAGTACTTGCAGTCGCTGTGAAGGGAAATTTGCCGCTTACGCGTTTACAATGGCTAATAATAATGAACAGTTAATTTGCAGGTGGTGCTCAAGCATGGAAGTCCTGAGGAACGAGTTAGAACGTGAGAGGAAGGCCAGAGTGAGGCTTGAAGAAAGGGTGATGCTCCTGACGGCAAAATTAGAATCCCTTGAGACTCCAGTTACGCAGTGCCGTAGCGTGGGTTTTGGCCGCCCTGTGCGGTAGCCAAATTGGCCGCCCCCTTCCTTAAACGTAACATACCTTCCACTACAGCAAACACACGTATATAAAGGATTTACATTTTATTGATTGAGGAACAATGTAATAATGATGAAAATTGAAACCGTGATGATAGACAATAAAAAAACAAATGTAATAATTCAATTTAAAACATAGAAAACAATACGGTATTTCGTACCATACCGTACCGTAATGCCAGCCTTGGCCAAAATTGGCCGCCCCCCAAAGTGGCCGCCCTGTGCGGTCCGCACACCCCGCACACCCCACGCTACGCCACTGCAGTTACGACCCCTCCTGCCTCAGTTTCTACTAATATAAATAGTACTAATAGCCCTCTCTCTTCCCCTAGTTTCCAACCCTTTATTCAAGTGAGTAATGGAGCCCCATTTAGAAAACCTAAGACTTGTCTACCAGTAATAACAAGCAATAAGTTTTCTGTTTTAGGTTTCGAAGATGCTGATGAACCGGAAATACGACTCGTTGGCGATTCCATTGTTCGAGGGCAGCTCGAGGAATTCTGTGGGAGAAACCCTTGTCGTAGGCGCCGTTACTGCTACCCTGGTGCAAGGGTGGAGGATATAACTAATAGTGTTGACCATTTTACAGACGGTACCTACAAGGACACAACGTATGTTATTCATGTCGGTACTAATAACGTTTTAAATTCTAGATCGGAAGAGCTGCTGGCTAGGTACAAGGACTTACTACAGCGACTAAAGGAAAACACTAATAAGATTGTTTTAACAGGTATACTTCCTCGAATTATCCAACGTAGCGATTTCTACAGCAAGGCGACCTATATGAACAATAACCTAAAGTCTCTTTGCCAACAGGAAGGAGTGCATTTTGCGAATTTTTGGAACAGTTTCTACGGCAGGAGGGACTTGTTCCTTGGAGATGGACTTCAGCTTAATGACGTTGAAGCTGCGCGTTTAGGACAGACAGAGAAGAAGAGGACGGGAGTGTGACACAGAAGTGGTTATTGCACTAGCTTTTATATGGGTGTAGAAGCTTTCTGGGTACCCTAGCCATTTCACCAGGTACATTTTTCTCTTTCCTCAACCTTTGCTGCCTGCCTAAATTTTTTTCAATTTTAAAACACTTTTTCCTAAATTAAATGTCACTTTCTGCAACTCATCGCGGTAAAAGCCTCCTACGATTTCTTTCTCTTTCAAATCTTCAACGTAATACATCATTATCTCGCCTTTAGGTCTCATAGGATTAACTTTAAAAATCTCATGTGTCCATCCTTGCTCAAATCCCTTCGCGAATTTATTCCCCGAACGTGATAGCCTTTCATAATCATTGATTTTGAAATGTGTAGAGTGTGGTGGCGGTGCTCCATCTCTTCTCACCTCTGGGCGCGTACCTCTTTCTAAAAGTTCGTTATGTGTTGTGCCAATCGTACGGTGTGTGAACGGTTGTATGACGAGGCCAATGATCCCAGAATGTTTATATATCTGTACGTGTTTTTATGTGTAAAATAGCGATGCATGCGTTCCTTTATGGTACGTTGAACTCTTTCAGCTAAAGAGGCCTTATGTATAGAACTGCTAGTGTAGTAACTGATATTAAACTCTGTCAGCATGTTCTGAAAAGCGCGGTCTATAAATTCTTTCCCCATATTCGTACAAAAATAGCCAGGAACCCTATCTTCCTTCAACATCAACGTTTTGGTAGCTTTAGCAACTGTTTCAGGCGATTTATTTTTCAGAGGAATTAGCCACAGATATCTGGAGAATACATCTATTATGAATAGGATGTAGCGGTAGCCGTCGTTATACACTGAATATCTTTGCATGTCTGCTAAATCCGCTTGTCAAATAGAGTTAATCGAAGCCGCTGTTGTCTTGGCCGTTTTAAACCTTTTTCTCACCGGTTTATGAAGTGTATAAGCATCTTGCTCCCGCAAAAACCTCTCAACATCTTTTTTCCCTACTCCATCTTTGTAAACACCTCTGTACAGTCTATTAACGCTGCCATAGGAGGCGGGGTTAGAAATGTCATAATGGCGTTTACTTAATATGTTAGCCATTTGCGTATTTTAGAGTGGATAAGGTTGGCCGCTTGTTCTCTTCTTTCTCCTTTTCAGAGATGCTACTGTTGGGGGTGATGGCGTACTCAGTTGTGACACATGCGAGACTCGTTCCAAGTCTTTTAGTCTATTCAGATTTCCTATCAATGTTTTGGGAACATTTATTTGTTGTAGTCTTGCTTTAATATGCTTCCATCCTGTTGGTGAGGGCCTATCCCACTTTCTCACTAGATCATGGACAATGTCGACGATATTGGATCCGTGTACCCTTGTTCCTTCAACAATGACCTTGCCTGTATCGGTCCACTGTATGATGGGGTCCTCACTCAACAGATTATAAAGACTTAAGCCTTTATTCCTCAATGTATGTGGGAGACTGCTTTTTAATACATGCTCGATGTGTTGCGTTCCGTTATTCTTTGGTTGGTCATCTTTAATCGGGCCCAGTTCCTATGTCGCCATGCTCAGCTTTGCTCACGCTGTGCCTAATAACCACGGGAAGCTCTGTCGGATTCTTATAATCTTCATACTCATGAAGAAATTTTTGCAGAGCCTCTTGGTACAAGATCCTTTTCTCATCAGGTGACTTTTCACTGTTTAATAGGGCCAAAAAATCGCTCTCCATTCTTTTAAGCCTGCTTTTACGGAGTTTTAGAGCCGTGTCTGGAATCTTTGAACTTTGCAATGAAGCATACCTCGTGCGGAATCACTACCACTTTCTTCATTATATTAATCTAGTCAGTAAAGGTCTCAAAACTGAAAATAAGATGGGGAGGAATGAGCCCCCTCTTTTTACAATAATTCGCTTTTTCTTCCCCAAAGTTTGACTTTTACGAGCGACCGCACGTATTATGTTCTTGTAACGACGTAAGCGAGCCCTCTGAGCAATGTTCCCTCTAAGCTGTGCGCGTGTGCGCGCGCACACGCGTTGTGAAACCCGCGCACACAGCAAAATAAAATGCGCACAGGCTCAAGTGTACCATGAGTCACGACAGTAAATGAAGTAATTTCAAAACTATATCGTCACACAAGGTCTGACCATTTGCATCAACATACTCTATAGTCGCTCTTTTAAGTATTAACCCCTTCCGCCCGACTTCGCCGACGTCCGCGCAATTACGCAATACAGATTTTTTTTAACTATGTATTTGCAGTTTTTTCTTTTATACATTAACGCATTGAATATAAACCTTCTCTTTCTTATTTTTGCATAAAAACGAATAGTAATTATCTCATAATTCATAAAAAATAAAATTATTTTTATTTTATTCCTATTTTGTGAATGGATAAAATCATGTATTAATCATGATAGTCTATTTTAAATTGCTAAATGCTAAAAATTGTTTTGAGAAATGATAACTAAAATAGTCATTTTCAATTAATGTTATTTTTATTTTATTTCTTTATTTTGTCGAATTTTATTTTACTATTTTTAATTTTATTCATATTTTTAGAATGGATAAAATGTTTTCTTTTTTAAGAATATATAAAATTGTAAACAGTTTTTTAATATCCATTTAATAGTAGCGTAATGATCAAGCTATCACCTTATGGAAATAATATTTATCAAGTATTTAATATTTATATATATTTCATTTTGAAGATAATAGCGCTCAGAAAAGTTTGCACAATTTTTCACCATGAATCTAAATGTATGCACAACGAAAATTTCTTGCGCACACGGACTAAAAAAAATTAGAGGGAACATTACCTCTGAGGGGGTTTCATTGGCACATTACATTTTATAACATTAAGACAGATTTCACAGATGCATTTTAAAAAGTCGGAGTCGATATTTTTAACAAACATCTGTTGCAGTGCCCCGGGCAATCGTTGATAGATTTTTATTAATTCACGATATTTCTTCAGCCTATTTGTCATTCTGGAATATATACCGTTTCAGGCTCGTTTGGGAATATATTCGTTCTTAGAAGCACCCTAAACGTGTTTCGCGGGTGAAGGTCACAAAGCAAATATCCGTAACGCTGACTTGTGGCTTTGGAAACCTCCAAAAACTCCTTACGCTGATTCGGGAACTTTTGATTGGCTAATACCCCAATTTGTGACACATCTCTACGTTGCGCGAATAAGACTAGATATTGTGTATTTAACGACACATCGCGCATGTATCTATTTTTGAAAAATAGATTCTGATTGATGAAGAATGCACTTATGTTAAGATAGTGGGAGAACACTGTAAATGTCTCGGCAAACGTTTTATCCATTTCCAACATGAGATCGTCAATTACAATGACTGTGTGCTCATTTCCCTTTAATGAATTAACGTCATATACCCCTTTGTGGAACAAAATATCATCTTGGTACTCGTTGAACACTGACTGATACGTCGAATAGCACCATATTACTTTATGCACAAATTTTGAGAACATCTCCCCCTTATCGTTAATGATTTTAAGCATAAACACAGTTTTACCACATCCTGTAGGACCAGATATAATACATGTGGAGGGGCTTGTGAACCTGAATTTTTCTACAGATCCGATTCCATCTCTAACACGTCGCACCCCTAAGTGGGCCATTTACAAAATATAACAAAATTTAAGTGCTGCTCCTTATATTCTTGTTTTTTCTTCCACAGAACCGTGAATGACGACGATGTGCAGACCCCATCATCGATATTACATATGGCCCCGATGACCGTGTAGCCACAGAAGCCATCCCCACTGACGAGACCTCACCAGCGATACCAGTAGCATGCTGCAATTCAAAGCGGAAGCATGATGAAGAACCCTCCACGTCAGGTATAAAGCGTGCCAGGATTACGCCGGTTGTTAGACCCCAGTAATAGAACCCCAACCCTCTACGTCTTACGACACAATCCCCACAATAGTACCTCCCTCAAATATACCCACTTATTCCTGTTCAATTCCGGATACTTCCTCCACACCAGCAGCAGCAGCAGCAGCTTCTCGTGCTGTGGAGGAAGGCTTAACATTCGAGTTGGTGCGCACCTCTACCCCACCCCTTCCCAGACTAGAAATCGGTACGTGGTCAGGGTTGACCCTGGATCCCTGTATACCAACGGTGTTGGACTGCGACGCGTAGTTGAACGTATTGTGGAGTTTGCCCTTCAGAACCGCGACGAACGTGAAGTCCGGACGAGGTTGTCCTTCAGGTTCGGTTCAGATGACGGGGACGTAGATTTTTGGGTAGTAATACCGTTCAGACGCTTGGCAGCTGTAGACACAGAATATATCTTGGGCCGTATAATGCAGGGCCGTATAATGCAGGCCTCTCAAAGTAGTACAGCCTTCAATATGGATAACTTCATGGTAGATATTGACAGAGTATTCCGGGTCGCGGGTCATAGTGCCACACCTTATACTCTTAATTTCAATTCTCCGGTTATTTAAAGAAAGCATTTAAACGTCGATCGTGGTTGCGGCTTTATAACAATAGTCTTAGATCATATGTTCACTGTGCTATATACATGGACGCAAAAATTTGGTTGCCTACGGTTGTGCAACGTACCCGTAAACTGGCTTCAGATCGTAAACTTGAGTTTGAGTGTAATATGGGTCCTGAACTGCTGAGAAGGGTCGAGCAGGAAATGAATGTTCGTATAGTTGTATTTGGAGTGGATGATCGTCGTAGGACTGTGTATGTTTTTAAAAGCTGTGTGAAAGATCGTACAAGACCTTTACTTATTTTAGGATTGTCAGGAACATTGTATCTCCCCATCCGTAATATAAGGACTCTCTACGCTAGTTATGATAAAAGTCGAAAATATGGAAGGCACCATGATCTGTGTAAGGGATGTCTCGAATTTGCTGATGATATAGTGAAACATTGTAAGGAATGCTACATGGTATGTGAGCAGTGTAAAAGCCCCAAATGTGAAAGTCATGTAGTTGAAACTGAGAAGAGGGTGCGTAATGTGTGTAGACATACATTTTTCAATAATAAATGCTTTGAACTCTATAAATCAATTGGCACTTGCAGGAAAATGAGGATTTGTAAGTGCGGTATGTTTCACATGATGGATAAGTGGGGGAATTTCAAACATAAATGCAATGAAATTCACTGTTCTACATGTCATAAAAAATATAAGGCGGATGGAGTGAATAGTCCTTGTATAACCGTGTACTACGATATAGAAACTTACACGAACGCTGAAACCATGGAGATCGAGTGTGATGAGTGTCACAAATGTGAAAAAGCTCTTTGTATCCTATATTGTCAAATTAGCGGACAAGTTAAAAAAATGACTGTGTATATTCTTGCCCATAACAGAAGAAAGTTCTAAGCTCCGCCCCCTGTATGATCAGTCACATGACTCCTACTACTACCTGGGCATATCTCTTCCTTGCGTGTTCAGTTGTCCGCTGCAAGCCCTGGATCTCAGACGTGTATTTTCCCACGTAGACGTAAATTAGTAATGGCTGCCTTTAATATTGCGTGTTCATCGTTTATGAAGTGGTATTCAGCAAAGTGTGAAGATGTGGTGGATACTGAAAGACTCCCTATTCCACCCTCCTTTGATACTTTTAAGGCTACATTGAACCGTGCGAAGGAACAAGAGGCACAAATACTCTACGGCTATTCTGAAGAGGGCATTGTAGGATTTCGTAGTACAAGCGATGTAGTGAAGTATGTTGTAGACCTAACCTTTATAAAAGCTCACATATACCGCGAAGTAGAAGATAAGCAACGGTTATCGTTAGTGAGTCTTGTTGATGAGTGGTGTGACAAGCGATATTATGTCATGTTACATCATACCGAGTACTCGTACCCTACGGTTGAAAATGTAAATCTTGTCATCATGGAGAATCTTAAGTATTTTTACCACTACATTAATATATATCATGACGAGGTTTGTAGTGAGGTTGTGGCTAAAGGCCTGTGCGAGTTTTTAACAGAGTTTAGAGACGAGTATCGTCTGCTAAGCAAAAAGGAAAAATATAGGCATATGTTTCTCTCAAATAGTGCACCGGATTGTCAATAAAATGTGTTTAGTTCGTGGAAATGAACGAAAATGTCTGGTGCGCATTCTGGCACATTAAAACCGGTATTGCTTCATGTATCGGAAAATTTCTCAAAACACACCTACGGTCTACAACACCCATTGGGCAAGTTGTGAGAATTTCGATTAGGCAGCATCCTACATCACATTGCTACGGGAATTAATTCAACCGGTAGATTCCATGAGAGGGCAGGGACTAAAACTCACGATCTCACCCCCTTGCAAGATGTTACCTGCCTGTTGAAACTCACAAGATTTCGGGCGCCTTTAGAGCCCAATCTGTGACCTTCCATCTTCTACTTATTGCTGATCGCTAGCCCTATGGGTCGCCATAGGCACCGGGGAGACAGTTGCTCCGACGAGCCGAGGCATTGGGCGCGCGATTGATGGAAAATTTTGGCCGAAGTCATAGGCCCTATGACGCGCTACTTATAAGTCAACGAGTGGTTTATAGAGGGGTCTGCTGCCGGGCTAGGATCACCCCGGCCCTACCTTTTCATAGGTGCTTTCGGCCACGGTCAAATTTCGATAGGTACCCGGGGGACGTGGACCGAGAATTAATTGAACGGCTACAGAGGCTACTTTGCGCGGCTTCTAGCTCCATTCGCAAAATTCTCCAGGTTTTCCCCGGTACACGCTTAGACTCATCGGCGATCCCATTACTCCGGGAACCCAATACGAGGCCTATCCATTAGGCCTATGGCTCTGGGGAGAAGATTAGATAAGATGTCCCCCGCTTCCTCCTAGCCTTACAAATTCATGGAATCATAGGCTAACCGACGTGGTGCAAGGTACGGTTTTCGCGTGTTGTCGTACCCCCCGAAAGACTTATCGGGTCCCCTTGACTCCGGGAACCCAATACAGCCTATCCATAGGCTTATGGCTTGGGGAGAAGAAGATTCCCCCCGACTCCTAACCCTATAAATGGAATCATCGGCTAATCGCCGCAGTGCAGTCGTCAATCACCTGACCAAAAAGAAATCTATCTATCTCTACCATTTCATAGGTCCTTTCAGCCACGGTCAAACTTCGATAGGTACCCGGGGGGACGTGGACCGAGAATTAATTGAACGGCTACAGAAGCTACTTTGCGCGGCTTCTAGCTCCATTCGCAAAATTCTCCAGGTTGTCCCCGGTACACGCTTAGACTCATCGGCGATCCCATTACTCCGGGAACCCAATACGAGGCCTATCCATTAGGCCTATGGCTTTGGGGAGAAGATTTAATTAAGATTTCCCCCCGCTTCGTCCTCGCCTTACAAATACACGGAATCATAGGCTAACCGACGTGGTGCAAGGTACGGTTTTCACGTGTTGTCGTACCCCGAAAGACGACCTATCGGGTCCCCTTGACTCCGGGAACCCAGTACAGCCTATCATTAGGCTTATGGCATGGGAGGAGAAGATTCCCCCTCGACTCGACTCCTAGCCCTAGAAATGGAATGATCAGCTAATCGACGCAGTGCACTGGGTCAATCACGTGACCGAAAAGAACACCTCCCAACATCGTAGGGGATGGGGGATCTCCTGAGCCCCGGACCCCTTCGTAAATTCCTTGGAAACCTATGCTGAGGGGGAGAAACCGGTCGTTCCCCGATAGGGACATAGGACCTATACCCGGGTAACTCACGACCCGCCAGTTTTACTCCCACGACCCAGTATAATGGGTGATAAGTATTCACATGACTCTTTCATGTTGGAACAATATCGTACACGTTTCATCAGCTTATGGTGTGACTCACTCTGCCCGTCGAGCCGGTCCGGCCACCTGTGGCTCATAGTCATCTCAGAGCTTGAACCGATTGGACGTGCACTCTTTGAGAACGATGGAGCTTCATTTGAGAAGCATTCTCAATGCCGTGTACGATGTGTCCGTGAGGAAGTCATTGCGCGTGTTAGGCGCGAAACCGGTACCATTAACTATGTACTTGAAACGACTTGTAGGCAAGCAAACTCTGGTAAACGTAATGTTATTTATTTAAGTGTTAAAGAGATGAATAGAGTCTTCATGATAGTTGAGAAGTGGTGTGAGGACCGTTATAAAATACCTGCAGGTGTAGGTACAAGAAGAGAACAGATTAGTGATGCCCCCTCATATGCCGTTGTTTGCACGTTGTGTATAAATAACGCTCAGCCTTGCATTGATATACGACTAATGTGGAAGAATGCATCTGACAATAACCTTCTTGTCCCTTCGCGAAACCGATTCATCCTCGACAGAATGTTTGAAATCGTCGGATTCCGCAAGCTGAAGCCTATATTAGACACTCGTGTTACGGATATGATTTATTTTGACACGGTTCTTGAATACGCATACACCGCTCTGCTAGACGGATTTATCGAATGTAGGAATGAACAAGGCAAGAATGGGTTAGAGCTGGATGCTTATTTAAAAGGTTTAGACTCTTCGAAATATCCCGACCTTTGGTACAAAGGATTTGAGCGGTATTAGGCAGAGCTCACAACACTGTTCAACCTGAAGAGTTGTATCTCTATATAATGAGTAGCTGTGGTTACGACTTGGAAGATTATTTCAATTGCCGCTATGCAGAGTGAAGAAGAGTTCACTGTTGAAAAGCTCTGGACGGTAAGAAAAAACCCTCGATTGGAAAGGAGTAGGGTTGCCAACCGTCCTTTTTTTGAAAAGGACAGTCCTTTTTTGTAGATTTTTGTCCTTGTCCTTTCTTGAGTTCGGAAAGGACGCCATTTGTCCTTTTCTGATAACAATCTTGTTCCAAACAACAGTTTTATAACAAAACTTTTGTTTAAAAGGAAATAATTATAAAGTCTTAAGTCGAGTAACATTTTATAAATTCATTTCTTCACTTAAATGTTAACGTTCCGTGTAGCGGAAAAGTATAAATTTAAAAATAAATATTGTTACCATAAATTTTGTCAATGCATGACTCAATGGGTCAATATCTGTATATCAAAAAATATTTACTTTAAGGAAATATGCAATAAAAAAGCATGCAGTATAAATTGTAATAATTATAAATAAAATTTTACTTCTTTCCCTAACCTTGTATACAGTATATTGGAATTGATGTTCTTGTCCTTTTTTTCAAACTTCATGGAGTTGGCAACCCTAGAAAGGAGTGTTTATAAACTGTATTTTAATAATGACGTAATGGCTAACGGTGCCCTCTTTGTGCCTGCTTTTGAGTGTATTCTAGCTGTGTTTAAAGATACCTTACTAACCGAATGTAAAGTGGGCACAAAATAGTATTGAACGATATGAAGGCCATTTATATCTAGTATAGGCGCCCGCACACCTTGAGCGGTGAAAAAATTGTTAAGCCGTATTTACCGCGTAGTGCAAAGCAATAATGATGTGACTCTAGACTCAGATTATGTGCGAGTTAGTACTTTAGTTAAGCGCGGTAGAACATAAAGTATTTGATGTATTTATTTTTCAATATATTTAATTATTTAATATAATTGTATTTATATATAATATATTTCGTTCTAATATATTGATGATTATACCTTCGTTTGGTATATTATTATTTTCAATATATTTAATTATTTAAATATATATATATATATGTGTGTGTGTGTGTGTGTGTCCTGTACTAATATATTGGTTATACTCCATCGTTTTGTATATTATTATTTTTTGATTATATATATATAATATATATATATATATATATTATATATATAGAAACGACGTAAGTATAGAGGAGTGTTCTGCACACGAGGAAGAGAAATAACGAACAAATGAAAAATGAGGTGACCGCCCGGGAATCGAACCCAGGACCTTCCGATTGCCGGTCCTGGTTCGATTCCCGGGCGGTCACCTCATTTTTCATTTGTTCGTTATTTCTCTTCCTCGTGTGCAGAACACTCCTCTATACTTACGTCGTTTCTATACATTATATACTGCGTGGTCATTGCAGTTAAATGTGTATAATATATATATGTATATATAATATATATATATTATATATGGTATTTATATATATATATATATATATATATATATATTCCTCGTTCGTATTCTTATGATATTATTTTTTATTTTATTTTTTGGATCATATATATTCCATCGTTGATTGTATATTTATTTTCTATATATTTCGTGAGATCGATTCCAATAATCGTCTAAATAAACAGAATGATGTAATGGTGTTTTATTAACTCTTTTGGATGTAAACGATATTATTATTTAATTATACCAAATGGCTGCCTTCTAAACACGACGGACGGATTTCTAAGCCATCTGTCAAGAATATGTGAACAGCGCAGTCTGGCAGCTGAAAAGATAATACATACACCTGCCTTCTCGGTATTCTACGTCAACTGGCTGGTTAAGCCAACTGGCGGAAAGCCAACTGACGAGAATATATGCTTTAATTAATTAAATAGCGCAATCTGGCAACTCAACCCTAATAATGTACACCTGAACAAGCCAATTACGCCTTCTAAGAAGCCTTCTTAGCTAACTGGCGGATTGAGCCAACTGGCTGATTAGGATCTTATAAGACAGCGGGCGCTCGGATGAACTCTCAGTATGCGCTTGGCAGGAGCCGAGCGAACACTCCTCTCTCCTTCTCCTCTCTTAGGTTAGGTATACCCCTTTGGGGAGTGAGGCCGTCCCAGCTTCTCCCCCAAAAGAGGTCAAGTGGACTCCCCCCAGCTTGCTAGGGAGTTCCCCTTCATTGCAGCTTGGGGATAACCCCTCTCCCCTTGTTGTAAACCCTCTCCCCTTCGTTGCATAACCTCTTGCAACATTCCGTCCTCCCTTACAATATTGACCAACATTTATAATTGCATTGCATCTCCTCCTTTTGCGCCCAACTACGTGTTTGCAAGATACTGATCTGTAACGAGTATATACTGTATATATTCCATGGAAGAATACAGTAATTATTATTAAGATTATCTATTATCTACTCAGAAGGAAGATAGATTGCTTGAAAGAGTAATGAACTCGGAATATTTCTCTGTGATTATTTCTGAGTTTTACATTTTTTCCAAATTCTACCATTTCTAAAAGTCCTCAAAGTTCGTATGATAAGCTGCTTTTCAGCTACACTAAAACAAAATTAATTATAATTCTCTCTCTCTCTCTCGCAACTATTTTGAAAAAAAGATGAGGAGAGGGGCTACGTCGTGGCTATGTCGCAGTACC
>JAJOZX010008519.1:0-122500 GCA_023014485.1 Bathynomus jamesi
GGAGGAGAACCGCTAAGTAAACACCAACCAAATCACGGTTAACTCCATATCACGATCACGGATTAGTGCACAATGGTAACAATTAGTAAGTCATTGTCACTTCAAATGACGACAGTGAATCACGGATAACTGCATGAATAAAATGTGTTTATATACCTCGTTGCGTTTCCGTGCGTCGTTCTCTCTTCACACGAAGGTCAAGATGGTGGCCCGCCTCTATGCCTGGCTTGGTGGAGGAGCGAGTTACTCTCTTGCGCTCTCCAACGCACATAGCCAAGTACACCCAGATCATATGGCATAATATGCAGTCTGTTTAATTTCCTCATTTCTACCATATCTCAAGAGTTGAAATTTCTCGGTGTTAAATGTCATATTCTTGTCTTCTGATCATTTGTATATTTTCATAGTGTCCCTCTTCACACGAAGGTCTCTCTTCACACGAAGGTCAAGCTGGTGGCCCTGCCTCTAAGCCTGGCTTGGTGGAGGAGCGAGTTGCTCTCTTGCGCTCTCCACCGCACATAGTCAGGTACGGCACGGCTCATCTGGCATAAAATGCAGTCTGTTTAATTTCCTCATTTCTACCATATCTCAAGAGTTGAAATTTCTCGGTGTTAAATGTCACATTGTTGTCTTCTGACCATTTGTATTTTTGTTAGTGTCCCTCTTCACACGAAGGTCAAGCTGGTGGCCCCGCCTCAAGGCCTGGCTTGGTGGAGGAGCGAGTTGCTCCCTTGCGTCCTCCACCGCACATAGCCAGGTACACCCTGCTCATCTAGTACCGTCGTGAGCCAGGCATCTAGTCTTCTCTTGAAGACTTCAACTTTGACCCCTGTAACATTTCTGAGGTCCTTAGGAAGCTGGTTAAAAAGCCTTGGCTCCCTGACAACCAAGCTATATTTCTTCAGTGTTATGGAGGTCCCTTGTCAGGCCTTTAGTTTGGGAACACTACATATTCTGCCTTTCCTATTGTCCAGCGTTGTTTGGATGGTAATTGGGTTTAGTTTGAGGTTTGGTACCACTCGCTGATTTTTCTGCTGATCTTTATATCGTCCGCAAATGATGTTACTATACCGTTGCTGATAACTCCACTGTCTATGTAGCATGATAATGAATAGGAGTGGGGCCAGCACTGTACTTTGTGGTATTGAGCTGCGTACTTCTGATTCTGATGATGATACCCCTTGAATTTTGACCACCTGTAGTCGTTTTCTGAGGAAGTTGTAGATCCATTTTCCCACTTTGCTTGTTATTCCCATATGTTTCATTTTATGTGCTATTATACCATGATCGCATTTGTCGAAAGCTTTAGCAAAATCCTTGTATATGACATCATAGTTTTCATTGCCTTCAAGTGCTTCTAGGATATTGTTATAATGCTCTATAAGTTGTGATAAGCATGATCTTCCCGATCGGGATCCGTGCTGATTTTCTTTGAATCTTTCCACTTTAATTATTGATTTGTAGAAGGCGCAATTAAATGAGTTATACCATAAATTCCGTTTTTTATAAATATGGTGGAGGAGCGAGTTGTTCTCTTGCGCTCTCCACTTGGGTTCGAGACCCGGTGATGGTAGGCGATGCGTAGTATGTCGAATTAGGATAAAAGTATTTCCGGCGCTGTAAATTAGTGTACTTGTAACCAGGGCTGTGGAGTCGGAGTCGGAGTCGTGGAGTCAGTCAATTTTGAGTGGAGTCGGAGTCGGAAGTGCATAGTTGGATGGAGTCGGAGTCGGTGCAAATCCTTCAATTATAACCACAGCAGCCTAGGCCTAGCTCAATTTTATGAATAAAATAGATTTAACTTAATGTTTTAATATATAATATAATATAGAAATAATATATAATATATAATAAAGGGTGTACATAAAGTCAGGATCTATTTTTGTGAAGCACTTGGAAATTATATGGAATTCAATCATAAAATGATAAAGTGGTAACATTTATTAAATAATTAAGAGTAGGATTCGACGTGACGCCCATCAGTATCCCTGCACAGCTCAAATCGTTCCGCAGCATTTCTAAACACATTCTGGAGCATTTGCGGGGTTATGTTATCTGCAGCAGTTCGTATACGTGTACGTAAGTTTTTAAGACTCGTAATCTTCGTCTGATAGACGTGCGATTTGATAAAGCCCCATGCAAAGAAATCTAAAGGGGTTAAATCTGGTGATCTCGCTGGCCAAGGTCTTTTGTTGCTTCCGCGTCCGATCCAGCGATTTGGAAAACGTCCATTTAGATAATCCTGAACACATTTTGGCATAGTGACAAGGAGCACCATCATGTTGATAGACGACGGGGATAGGATTGTTAGTACCGTCGTCTATCAACATGATGGTGCTCCTTGTCACTATGCCAAAATTGTTCAGGATTATCTAAATCAGTGCTCTTCAACCTGGGCGGTACCGCCCACTAGTGGCTCAAGGATCTCATTAATCTAAAGGTAATTGCAATTAATTTTATTGTTTTATGCAGGGTATATAACTTTTAGTTTGAGTTTTTGCATTTTGGGCGATACGGAAATTTTACCCTCGCAAAAGTTACAAAAGTGGGCGGTAAGCATAAAAAGGTTGAAGAGCACTGATCTAAATGGACGTTTTCCAAATCGCTGGATCGGACGCGGAAGCAACAGACCTTGGCCAGCGAGATCACCAGATTTAACCCCTTTAGATTTCTTTGCATGGGGCTTTATCAAATCGCACGTCTATCAGACGAAGATTACGAGTCTTGAAAACTTACGTACACGTATACGAACTGCTGCAGATAACATAACCCCGCAAATGCTCCAGAATGTATTTAGAAATGCTGCGGAACGATTTGAGCTGTGCAGGGATACTGATGGGCGTCACGTCGAATCCTACTCTTAATTATTTAATAAATGTTACCACGTTATCATTTTATGATTGAATTCCATATAATTTCCAAGTGCTTCACAAAAATAGATCCTGACTTTATGTACACCCTGTATATAAAAATATAAATATAAATAATATATAAATATAGTTGCTTATAATTAATAAGGATTATAATTAATTAATTAACATAATTAATAATAAGGAAATTAAAAAATTTTGTACTAGCAACCCTAAATCTTTTTCAGATTTTTAGATTTCAATTTGATAATTTTGATAAGCATCACTGAAAGAAGATTTAATGGAAGCGATCCTTTTTTTAAGAACAAATTCAGTTTAGGTTAGTACATTTTGTTACGGATTTTATAATAATACAAAAACATCTTATTAATTTGCTAAACCAATAATAATCTTATTTTGTTTAAGTTTCAATCAGTTTGTATTTTGGGACTTATTGTAATTTTTTAATAAAGAGAAAAAAAGCCGTCAAGGCATAGTTACAGTCACTAAGTAACCTGATGAGTCATGTGGTGGTGACGAAATGCCTTGTTTATGAATCTCCATTGGCCTAATAAAGCTAATCGTAATCAATTTGGCCTTAACATTCCATCGGAGTCGGAGTCGGAGTCGTAATTATACAAGTCAGATTTCTGGAGTCGGAGTTGGAGTTGGAGTCGGCAAATTTTATCACCGACTCAGCCCTGCTTGTAACTCCTTGTAATTCTCTCTCTTCCTATATATATATATATATATATATATATATATATATATATATATATGTATAATGAGCGGAGATTAATTCGGAGGAGCATACAAATGTATAAGGAAAAGCTACCAGAGTTTTAGCACTTTACCCTTCTTGTCTAAATCCGTTCTGAACGAATTCAAAACAACAGGATCACACGAAAAAAGGCACTGGCTAATGTTAAAATGTGTGGGTGGGTGTGTGGGTGTAATAATAGGGAATCTATGAACGTTTATATATAGTCGGGGGTTGTATGTGTGTGTGTGTGTGTGTGCGTGTGTGCGCTTTTAGTACGTATATAAACGGTTGGTACAGATGACGGAGGGAGTTGATTCCGAGTTTGGAGATCTATGAACATATATATAGTTGAATAAACGGTTGATGACGGAGGGAATTGTTTCCGAGTTTGAAGATCTATGAACGTATAGATGGTGTAAACGGTCAGTACAGAAGACGGAGGGAATTGTTTCCGAGTTTGAAGATCTACGGACGTGTATATATATATATATATATATATATATATATATAATATATGTGTGTGTGTGTGTGTGTGTGTGTGTGTGTGTGTGTGTGTGGTAAGAAGCATAAAGTACCGGGTATCCGGCAGGGTTGACGAACTTATTTTATTTTAAATATAATAATTCTTAATAATGTATATACCGAAGATAAAGTCATACCTGATGAAAATCCGTGCTGCTTTTCGTTGAATCTTTCCAGTGTCTCCAAGAAATCATAAATTTTCTCTAACTATTCTTTCAAATACTTTGGTGAGGTGGGACGTCAATGACACTGGTCTATAGTTTTTTGCTCGAGATCTGTCCCCTCTTTTATATAAAGGGACAATATTTTCTCCTTTCAAGATGCTCGGTATTTCCCTAGTGTCTAGGGATCTTCTCCATATCCAGTATAAAGGTGTAGCTATTTCATTTTTACAGTTTTCAATTAATAATGCGTTCCAATTTTCCGGACCTGCAGCTGAATGTGATTTCATTTGTCCTCCATCTTCTGGTGTAAAATCAAAGTCTGTTATACACTCTCCTTGCCAGAATCACTCCTAGAGCAGTTAAAATTAACACGATATATCTCGCTGACAATTCATTCTGGAGTTCTGAATATTCGTCAGTCCATCTTTCCCCCTGTCTATGACCCTATATGTGTTGTATACAGTAATTCGATGAACAATTAAGAACCCCCTTAAATAAAATTCCGTTTTCTTTATAAATATGTATAGAAAACTGCATCACTTGGATAGACCCTACTAAATGCATCTCTAATTACTATTTCATAACATTACTGTGGAAACGATTTTAACTGTAAGCGTTAGCTAATTACTGTTTTTAGATAAATTTGTGTATCAAGACGGAAGCTGAATAAATTCGTCTGACATGAACGAGGAAAATGTCTACAAACTACATTTTTCCCTTAATAATATGTACATAATAAAGAACTTAGTTATACGGAGAGCACCGCTTCTCCATTAAATATATACAAATTAAATAAATAGAGCAGTCTGGCGCCTAATCTTGTAGTCTGATAATATATATATATATATATATATATATACATACACTACCGGTCAAAAGTTTAAGTACACCCTGAAATATTCATAAATTTCAAATTTTGTTTAAAAATTTTTATTTATTAACTGTTATCATGACACAAATTCACAAGTACAAACATGGGAACTTAAATAACAACAAATCAGGACAATTTATCAAAAGCAAAGTCTAAATTTTAGATTCATCAAAATAGCCTCCTCCAGCAAAAATCACAGCAGAACAAATTCGAGGCATGCGCTCAACAAGAGAAAGAAGATAGTCTGGTGACAGCTGCTGTCAGCACTCTTGTAAGAGTTCTCAGAGTTTCTGAGCACTGGATGGCTGTTTGGTTTTCACTCGTCGATCCAGTTCATCCCACACTAGTTCGATGGGGTTCAAATCCGAGGACTGTGCTAGCCATTCCATAACTGTGGGCTGACGTTGCCGTTCCTTCTGCTTCAGGTAATTTTGACACAGCTTGGAAGTGTGTTTAGGATCGTTGTCTTGCTTCATTATGAACTGTTGGCCAACTAGTCGCAGTCCAGATGGCATGGCATGGCGCTGTAGAATGCTTTGATAGCCACGTTGGTTCAGTATTCCAGTGAATTTGTGGAGATCTCCAACTTGCTCCCCTGCAAAACATCCCCAGACCATCACAGTTTCTCCAGCGTGCTTCACTATTGGCACAACACACTGCTGTGTCATTCTTTCACCCGCGCCGCACAAATACTCTGCGTTTGGACCCAAAAACTTCGAACTTTGATTCGTCAGTCCAAAGGACAAATTTCCACGGCTCAACAGTCTATTTTTGGTGTTTTTTAGCCCAGGATAGTCTTTTCTTTTTGTTCTGGAGTCTCAGCATTGGTTTCTTTGCTGCAGTTCGTCCTTTTAATCCTGCCTCTCTTAGTCTTCTCTGAACAGTTGATGTTGAAACTGTTGTATTTCTGGAGTTGTTCAGCTGTGCTTTGATTTCAGGTGCTGTGAGGCGTCTGTTGCGCAGACTGGTGACTCGAATATATTTGTCCTCTGAGTCTGTTGTGGTTCTTAATCTCCCTGACCTTTTTCTGTCCTTATTTTGACCAGTTTCTTCGTACCGTTTAGTGGCACAAGCAACCAGCATTCACAGAAACTTTTAATTTTTTTGCAGTTTGCCTTAGTGATTGGCCCTCATTTCTCAAAGTTACAATCGACTGTCTTTTTTCTGTTGTTAACTGAGCTTTAGCAGTCATTTTTGCCATTTGAAACACAGAAATATACCTTAAACTACACAGTTAGCTCCTCTGCAAGGATTTTATATGTAAAGACCTGCAGCGCATGTTAATAACTGAACACATGTATTAACATACTCCTGAAGAAACACACTACCACATAAAGACTTTTAAACTGTTTTTGGACCTTCGTGCAGAGCTAATGGCATTAATTTTAGGTTGCATGCTAGACGTAAATTAACACATTTTGAAGGCTATTTTGAAGAAGCTTCTGTGTTACAACACACTTCATAGGGCAGATGCACTGAAGCATACAATATGAAAGCCAGGTAAGAAAATTCATCTCTAGTACCTGCTAAGTTTACATTTGAAGTTTATGTTATGAGCTAAGCAGCAAAACATTGGAAATTAGTAGGTGTACTTAAACTTTTGACTGGTCGTGTATATATGTATATATATGTATATGTATATACAGCCTTCTAAACATTGCTGTGGAAGATATTTTAACAGTATGCGTTTTTAATTTATTGTTTTTTATTAAAAATAAAATTGCATATATTAAGCTGCACAAACTGGCAACTAGTTTTATGAAATGTTTCGATATATATATATATATATATATATATATATATATATATATATGTATGTATGTTAACCCCTCCGTCTGTGGCCTGGGTTGGTTCGAAGTCGACGGGGGTTCTAGTTAGGTGGCTTCAACGGATGTGTGACTTGTAGTAGTTTTCTTCTATATTACTCCCCGAGTTCTTCTATAGTCGCTCGGAGGACTCTGGTAGACTTACTAAATTTCTCTGAAGATTCCGGACTCTTCTTGTAGCGTATCCGGAAAGTTTAATGACTAAGTTCTTCTGAAGAGAGCAAGGCTCGAAGGATAAGATAAAGACTATCGTTTACTGTAATTTACTGCTAAAATGTACAGGCAGTGCTCAGCCTCTGAATTAGCTTCTGAATGGCAATGGAAGATTTTTACTGGGGTTTATATACCCCAAAATTGCTAACATCATTATTATTAAATGCTAAAAAGGCTGCATTATTTTTGCACAATATTCGAAAATAAAGTAAATTTTTTAGCTGTGGTAAGGCTTGAACGAGTAAACAAAATATTTGAAGATGAAACCATATTTTTATCTTAAACCGCGACTTTTCAGATCTGATGTTATCATGATCTGCCAAGTTAACTAAAAGTGGAAATCGGACTATGCATCTTTACACTAAAATATGCATATGAGTAAAATTTTAAGGTTTAAGATGTACAATTTAAATGCTTAGGCAAGACATGATCTCATCTTTTATAACGAAAGAGAATGTATACAAAATATAAACATTGCAAAGCTTAAGCAGGATTCCTTATTAAGCAAAATCTAAAAAAATGATTATGAGATTTTAAAAAAGAACAGGTCACCAATTATTTGGCAAAATAGAAAGCAAATCAAAAATTTTATCCAAACTCGCGTTGGGCGATTTTGGTCTTTATGTAAAAATGAATACACACACGTACATACATATGAATATAGGCATTATATAAAGTTAAATATATAAGAATATACAGGATTATATAAATACATGAACCATATGACGCGTTCGGTGGAGAAGGGGCGAACGCCACAAAATTCGAAAAATGAGTTTTTTGTCGTATAATTATCCTTTAAAACCTTTGCTTTACCTATGCAAAAAATTAGATGTTAGTCTGCACTCTTTCACGGTAAAATTTAAGTTTTTAATGTATCTCAGAGAAATTCACTCCGCATCATTGCTTCACATTGAACACATCTATGTACTTTCTGGTCACTCGACAATGCCCTGTGATGCTCAATTTGGTCAAACTGAACAAAATATAAAAAATAATTACAGCAATATTATTTACACGAAAAAAGATTGTTACGGCCATAACTACAGCCGTTTCGCAGCGCTTCCTAGTTGTAGAAATGAAACAGGCTGATTTTCTCGATTTTGACGTCCTAAAAACGTGCATTGTCATTAGGAAATCAACAACTACTAAATTTACAGATGCAAGAAAGTTAATATTTGACTTTCAACACAAAGAAGGCTACGTAATATCTACTGCATACCGCACAACCCCAGATAATAGCCATCCCGTCAGACTGCAGAAAGGGAAAAAATCCTACAGTGTCAGTTTATTCAATCTAGCCCAGCAGACACTGCAACCAAAGTATTCCCAATTGCTGCCAATAACTAAGGAAAAAATAAAAGATCTCAAAGAATTATCAGACCTAATGCTGCAACTGCAGTGAACTATTATACAAGATTGTTAAAGGAACTGGAAGAAACCGAAACAGTTGAAGCAGGTAATACAACATTCGACGAAGAGGACCAAATAATGGATTACACCAGTTAACATCAGAAGCTATCAATAAATAATAATGTAAAATTTCTTGGCTTTTTATTATATTGACATATTACACAACAATATTTTACTCAAATATGTGTTCAAATTCATACAACATTTCAATAAACCGGAAAAATACAAAGGTTTAAAGTTTACAAACTTTAACTGCATTTTGTGGCATAATTCGAAAATGTTGCGTTCGCCCCTTCTCCACCGAACGCGTCATATAAACACATGAATTTTAAAATGGATACAAGAACTATATAAATGAATACAAGAATTACATGAAGAAAATGATAGTATAGGAATATGGGAATTATTTATGGTTCATTTTTACATATATATATATATATATATATATATATATATATATATATATATATATATATATATATATATATATATATATATATATATAAAGAATCTTTACATGCGTTTGTTTATGTACGAAATGGGCGTTTATATATTATATATATATATATATCTATATATATATATATATATATATATATATATATATATATATATATATATATATATATAGGCATGCCTCAAATAAGTCTTCTTTAAAGTTGAGATGAAATACGCATAGAGAAATAATAATGGTATAATGACCTCACTGACAACTCTAAGTATTATAATTGTTTGAGTTTAAAAATACTGAATTTTAGAATTTAGGGAGAATTTAATGAAATATGCCTGGTACTGCAATAATTCGATTTAATCTTCTCAAAAATGTTCAAACAACAGAACTAATTCAATGCATAGCACATTCTGGCAACTAATCTTCTAGTCCGATATATATATATATATGGGATGAATTTCACAATAAAACACGTGAAATGAATGAATGCTGCAAACCCACAAGGAAAAAGAAAAACGATTCCAAGGCCTTTCGTGTATTCAAAGCTACACCTCGTCAGGGAATGAAGTTAAAAGGCGAGAAGCCCATATATATATACAACGTACAGGAAAAACAAAACAATTAACACATACTTAACAAGGGTTAATGAGAGGCAAAAGAAATTTTAACATGATATCGTCAATTTTATAAGTCCCCGAGCTGTTATTGAAATTGTTTTTAAAATGAATAAATGCACATTCTAGAATATTTCGTTCTATTATATCTCTGTTTTTAACAAGCGCTTTAGAACTATCCCACTTGATGCTATGGTTACATCTATACATATGGTTAAATAAAGCATTGGAAGTACTAGCTGTTCTACAAGCATATTTATGCTGTTTTACCCTAATATCTAACGTTTTACCGGTTTGGCCTATATATACTGAGTTACATTGTGTACATCCGATCGAATACACACAACCAACAACATTATCAGGGCTATTCTTTATTAGGCGTGATTTAACAGTATTATTATACTTAAAGATTACATTAATGCCAATTGCTTTAAGTACAGTTGGAAGGTATTGAAAATTAACATGGTAAGGTAGGCTAAGGATATTCCTTAGCCTACCTTACCATGTTAATTTTCAATACCTTCCAACTGTACTTAAAGCAATTGGCATTAATGTAATCTTTAAGTATAATAATACTGTTAAATCACGCCTAATAAAGAATAGCCCTGATAATGTTGATAATGTTGTTGTTGGCATTAATGTAATCTTTAAGTATAATAATACTGTTAAATCACGCCTAATAAAGAATAGCCCTGATAATGTTGTTGGTTGTGTGTATTCGATCGGATGTACACAATGTAACAGTATATATAGGCCAAACCGGTAAAACGTTAGATATTAGGGTAAAACAGCATAAATATGCTTGTAGAACAGCTAGTACTTCCAATGCTTTATTTAACCATATGTATAGATGTAACCATAGCATCAAGTGGGATAGTTCTAAAGCGCTTGTTAAAAACAGAGATATAATAGAACGAAATATTCTAGAATGTGCATTTATTCATTTTAAAAACAATTTCAATAACAGCTCGGGGACTTATAAAATTGACGATATCATGTTAAAATTTCTTTTGCCTCTCATTAACCCTTGTTAAGTATGTGCTAATTGTTTTGTTTTTCCTGTACGTTGTATATATATATGGGCTTCTCGCCTTTTAACTTCATTCCCTGACGAGGTGTAGCTTTGAATACACGAAAGGCCTTGGAATCGTTTTTCTTTTTCCTTGTGGGTTTGCAGCATATATATATATATAATATATATATATATATATGACTTACTTGACTTAAGTCCCGTCCGGAGTTCTCCGGGTTGGGTCCCACATTCGATGTCTCCATCCTCTCCACGTCCCTCTGTCCGACGCCATGTGAGTCAGCTGCTGCACGGTCCGCTCCTCGTTTGCTCTGCGGAAACGTCTAAGCCACGTTTCCCTCGGCCGTCCCCTCAGTTGGGTGCCCTCAACTCGTCCATCATCTTCGGCCATCTCTCCTGGTCCATCCTTTGTACATGCCCAAACCACCTCCTCTGTGCATCTCTTACCCGGTCTAATATCGAGTCTCTGACATTATTCATTTCTCTCACTCTTTCGTTGGTTACCCTGTCCTCCCACCGCACATTACATATCCTTCTTAAACATTTCATTTCAAATGCCATCAGTTTCTTTTCCTCTATCTTCTTCAGCGTCCAACACTCTGCACCGTATAATACCGTAGGAATAACTATTGCTCTTAATAGTCTGATTTTTAGACTTAATGAGATGTTCCTGTCTTTCCAGATTTTGTTTAGTCTTTCAAATGATCTTCGTTCCAATGATATTCTCTCTTGAACTGTCCTCTCTGTGCCTCCGTATGTAGTAAAGTGTACTCCCACGTACTTAAACTCATCCCACTGTTCTATTTTTTCTCCGCCCAGCCGTATGTCTAAAACTTCTCTCAGGCGTCCAATCTTCATACATTTTGTCGTCTCTCTGTTAACCACTAGCTTGTATTTGGCACATTGTTCTTCTGTCAATGAGACCATTCTCTGGAGATCTTCTTTCGATTCTGCTAGTAGAACTATATCATCTGCATATCTCAAGTTTGTTATTTCCACCCCACCGATCTTAACACCTGTATGGCAATTTTCCAGTGACATCGCCATCACCCATTCTATAAACATGTTGAAGATGTGGGGGGACATCGGGCACCCTTGTATCACTCCGCCCGTTGTTCTGAATCGCTCCGTTAAGATCTGGTCTTTCCTTACTCTTGCTGTTGTGTGTTCGTATAAACTGTTGACTGTGTCAATTATGCTTTGTTCTATTCCCCAACATTCCAGCACTTTCATCATACCTTTTCTCCATACCGAATCGAAAGCCTGCTTAAAATCAATAAACACAGAACACATCTCTTCCTTTTTCCCACATCTTCTCGATAATCTGCGAGAAAGTGAATATATGGTCAACTGTGCCTCTACCTGCTCTGAAACCTGCCTGTTCTTCCGAGATCACTTCATCTTCTCTTCTCTTTATCCTATCTTGAATTATCTTGGCGAGAACTTTATAAGAGTGCGATAGTAAGCTGATGGGTCGATAATTCTCGCATCTCTTGGCATCTCCCTTCTTTTATATGGGTAATATAATGGCCTCACTCCAGTCACTCGGCACCCTTCCTCCCTCCAACACCACCTGACAAAGACCACGCATCCACCTCACCACATCCTCACCTCCCACCTCCATCAACTCCTTCGGGATTCCATCAGCTCCTGTGGCTCTGCCGTTCGCTAATGTTTTTATTACCTTTTCTACTTCCTCCTCCATGATTACTGGCGTTTCCTGCGTATTTCGTTCCGCTCTTCCGAGTTCAGGGTAGTCCATCACATTCAAGGGATTCTCGCATCCTTTTAGTACGTTCTCAAAGTGTCTTCTCCATATACAGTAGTCCGCACTTCCTCCTCGGCAGACACCTTATCACCGTTTTCATTTCTTACCACAGATGTATTGTGCCTCCATTCTCTTGTCAAGGTTTTCACGGTTCTAAACAATTCTTTCGATTGTCCTCTTCGGAAGCTTTCTTCACAAGTCACACATTGGTTTTCAACCCATCTTTCTTTAGTCTCCCTGCGCTTCCTTTCCACCTCTCTACATTTTTGCCTGTATCTCGCCTTATTCTCTTGGGATGGCATAATGTTTTTGACCTTTTTTGCTTCTCTTTTTTCTTGACACAGATCCAATAGCTCTTCTGTAACCCACTCATGTCTGACTCTCCTTTTCTTCCCCAAAACCATCTCTGCTTCGTCTTTGAGTATATCCCTTCCTCTACACCAAATTTGTTCGGTATTTTCATTCATCCCGAGTAAGGGTTCAAATCGTCCACCTATCCGTGTTTGGAGGATTGTTCTCACCTCAGCTATCCTCAATTTTCCAGATTATATCTATTTACTTCTCGTTGCCTTCTTCTTTCTGCCTTACATTTAATTCGAATGTTTGCCAGTAGTAATTCGTGTGTTGTTCCAAAGTCAGCTCCTCTCATCACCTTGGTTCCCATTACCGATGTTCTCCATCTCTTATTCACCAATATATAGTCAATACAATTCTTATGTATCTCATCTGGGTGTGTCCAGGTATACATGTGCTGCACTCTGTGGTAGAAGCGTGAGTTCGTTATGCATAGACGATTTTGTTGACAAAATTCCAGCATCCTCTCACCCCGTTCATTTCTCTCGCCCAGACCAAACTTCCCCATCACATCTTCGTATCCTTCGTTATCACTACCAACTTTACTATTGAAGTCGCCAATCACCATGAGCACATCTCCATCCCTCCTTCGCTCAATCTCCTCCTCCAGCTGCGAATAGAACTCTTCCACCTCATCATCTCCATGTGAGAATTCAGGTGCATACACCTGTATGATCTTACAATTCTTATGCTGGCCCCTTAGCGTTACCGATATTATCCTTGAATTTACTGCCTTATGCTCCACATAAGCTCTCTGGGCTCTCTCTCCCAGTAGAACTGCCACCCCCTCTGTGTGTGTGTTATCAGGTCCCTAAGTACAGCACCTTAACTCCATCCATCATCAATTCTCCCTCTCCCACCCAATGGGTTTCCGCCACTCCCAACACATCCCATCTGTATCTATTGATTTCTCAATAATACCTCTGAGTCTTCCCGGTCTATAAAGTGTAGTTACGTTAATCGTGCCGATTGTAGTTATTCCTTTCGCAGACCAGATTTTCCGCCGCAGGGCTGTGGCCTAACACCCTGCTGCGCGTCGGTTCCCCCGGACGCGGTAGCCATATTCGCATTGTTTTGGCGGTTCCCCGGACGCGGTAGCCATATTCGTATTGCTATTAGTCGGCATCTTCATGCAGGTTTCTTGGCTAATAGGGTAGCCAGCTAGCCACTCCTCTGCTACCCGTTTGGTCCACGACTCCTTATTGGTTATTCGGAGCAGCCCTTAACTCTATTGAGATGAGGGTTCCCTCATCCGCACCTGAGGGGCGCGCCTGGTATGATTTTATTTCCCCCATAGGATATATATATATATATATAATATATATATAATATATAATATAAACTGCCTTCTAAACACTATATCGTAAAATCACGGTGAAAAAATTTTAGAATTTAGGGAGAATTTAATGAAATATGCCTGGTACTGCAATAATTCGATTTAATCTTCTCAAAATGCTCAAATAACAGAACTAAATCAATGCATAGCGAATTCTGGCAACTAATCTTGTAGCCGATATATATATATTCCCTTCTAAACAGTATATCGCAAATCACGGTGAGAAATATTCAATGGCATGCTTCAACAAATTACTGTTTTGAACATCATCTCTCCAATAATATATACAAATTAATTAAATAGCGCGATCTAATCCATAAATATCATGGAGATAAATGCGGAAAATGAAATAGTTTGCCCTATTTTAATTTCTATTTTGTTTTTAAAAATCATATTAATGCTTTTTATGTTATAGTTTAAGATAAATTGGTATATTAAGGTGAAATTTTGTTTTTGCATTAAACTTAGTTTATCATATTCGATTTTTGTTTAAAATGTCACCACCCAACGTCAATTGGCCTCGTGGTGTTCCACCACGAGAAGCTTAATAGAAAAAGTATTAGTGTTGCCCTTTTTTTGAGACCTTGTCGGTCTACCCCCTGGTACCATAAACGTATTTGTTTATGCTTAATAGCTTTGTCTATTAACTGGGTCGTAGTTAGAGACTTTGTCGCTCTATCAGGAGCTGGTAAGAAAAGCCGTGAGTAAGGTGGGTTTGGTTAGGTGATAGTAAGCTATACTTAGACGAGTGGTGGTTATGCTCGTATATATTTTGCTATTGGGGCTTTACATGCATCGTTTTATATACGTTGCGTGTGTGTGTGTGTGTGTGTGTGTGTGTAATAACAGGGATCTATGGGCGTATATATAGTCGGGGAGTGTATGTGCGTTTGTGTGCGCTTTTAGTTCGTTCGAAGGCTATTAATATATACAAGCCATTTGTGCCTTCTAAGTCTTCTAAGCCAACTGTCAACTGGCTGTTAAGCCAAATGGCTGCTTAAGTCAACTGGCGGATTTCGAGTTCTAAGCCAAGTGATGCTACCTGAGCTGCCATATGCACCTGGATCTTCCAGGTGTAGATGGTCTCTTCCTCTCTCTCCTCCTCTTACGTTAGGTATACCCCTTTGGGGGGTGAGGCCTCCCCAACTCTCCCCCAAAGGAGTAGGTGCACTCCCCGAGCTTGCTAGGGGAATTCCCATTTTTTGGCACCCTAGGGTGGGGATGGCACTGAGGGAGGGGGAAGGGGGTTGGCACCTTGCAACATTTGATCAACATTGCAATTGCATATGCACTCTACCATTTTGCGGATAGTACTGCCCTCTCATAGGACCCAATGCAATGGCGGATTATCACTGAGGTTATTGAGGCTGAAGCCTCAGGGTCCCATGCTTGAGGGGCCCCCAATCACCTAACTTTCGGTGATATAATTCGAGATTTCGCAAACTTCTTTGATTAAATATGACAGAGTACACAAACTGACAATTCCGTTTTATTTATGTTTTATAGACCCTAAAGTAAAGTTTGTTTGATACTGTTTGGTTTAGCAAACGGAAAAATACACTGTGTTAAGTTTCTTTTAAATTTGTTTCTCATTTAGCCTGAGCTACATATAATTCATGTAAATGTACTATGTACTGTACATGCATTGTTAATAAAAAGCTATAGAAAAGGGCCCCCATATTCTTCATCATTGCCCCGGGGCCGTGAGGTGTCTTAACCCACCTCTGACCCCATGTTTTCATATGACAAAATTTTGTATTACGATGGCGGCGTACGATACTACGCTGGTGTCATTTTCGGCCAATCGGCCAGCTGAACCTCCAGAGGTTCTTATAGAATGAGACTCTCCTTCCAAGAATTAAGTTTCTCCCATCCCACCTCAACTTCTCCATCAATCAACCCCCTTGTGCCAGCCATCTTTTTAGCCAAAGGTAAGGATTTTATTTGTCAATTTATTAATTATTTAACAATGTTTGTATTGATATTAAGCCTTTAAAATGTTCTTAATATGTTTATTTATTAATAGGGAATGTTTAAATATTATAAAGTATATTTGTCGGGTGAAAAATGTTAACTGCCGATGGTCTTCGAACGGATTAAGCCTTTAACATGTATTTCCTATATCGTTTAGTGATAATTTCGCATTACGATGGTTTTGGTGGAACCAATTACCATCGTTATACGAGATCCTACTGTACAGGGTGTTTATAAAGTCCCTATCTATTTCAGTGAAAACGTAGCAAAAAGGGTAAAATTCAATAACAATATAATAGAAGGCATACATTTAATGAATATTTAAGCATATGATTCTACATGAGCATCATCAGTATCTCTACAGAGTTCGAATCTGTCAGCAGCATTGCGGAACACATTTTGGAGCATGACAGGGTTTATTTTTGTAACTGCTGTGACGATACGAGCACGTAAATGTCCCAGCTTCATTCAAATGACATTTCAAACACCGTCGTCTTTCAACAAGGCACCTTGTCATTACGCAAACATTGTTCGGGAGTACCTAAATGAACGCTTTCCAAATCGGTGGATCGGACGTGGAGGCAACAGGCCCTGGGCGGCTCGATCTCCTGACCTAACGCCCTTGGATTTCTTTGCATGAGGCTTTATCAAATCAAACGTCTATCAAACGAGGGTTACAGATCTGCAAGATTTACGTGCTCGTATCGTAACAGCAGTTACAAAAATAACCCCTGTCATGCTCCAAAATGTGTTCCGCAATGATGCTGACAGATTCGAACTCTGTAAAGATACCGATGATGCTCATGTAGAATCATATGCTTAAGTATTCATTAAATGTATGCCTTCTATTATATTGTTATTGAATTTTACCCTTTTTGAAACGTTTTCACTGAAATAGATAGGGAATTTATAATCACCCTGTATATACAGTGTGTGTGTGTGTGTGTGTATATATATATATATATATATAATATATAATATATATAATATATATAATGAATAAAACCACGAAGGAGAGGAAACACAAAATGGTGCTCAAGCGCTTTCATCTAATGACATCCTCAGGAACACTGAGGATGTCATTAGACGAAAGCGCTTGAGCACTATCTGTGTTTCCTTTCCTTCGTGGTTTCATTCATCATAAATATTTTTCACGTGTTATTTTCGTGAAATAATTTATATATATATATATATATATATATATATATGTATATATATATATATATATATATATATATATATATATATATATGCATAAACTGCAATGACCACGCAGTATATAAATGAATAGAAACGACATAAGTATTAAGGAACGTTTCTGCACACGAGGAGGAGAGATAACGAATAAATGAAAAATGAGGCGAACCGCCCGGGAATCGAACCCAGGGCATTCCAATTGCCGGTTGGACGCGCTACCATTATGCTACGGACCTCGACCAATCACAAATCGAAATTCTCCCACATAGGGCAGAAACCAATGCCCTGAGAGGGCACCCTCGCAAATCGTGAATATGCGCATATAACTGCAATGACCACGCAGTATATAAATGAATAGAAACGACATAAGTATTAAGGAACGTTTCTGCACACGAGGAGGAGAGATAACGAATAAATGAAAAATGAGGCGAACCGCCCGGGAATCGAACCCAGGGCCTTCCAATTGCCGGTTGGACGCGCTACCATTATGCTACGGACCTCGACCAATCACAAATCGAAATTCTCCCACATAGGGCAGAAACCAATGCCCTGAGAGGCCACCCTCGCAAATCGTGAATATGCGCATATAACTGCAGTTATATGCGCAGTTATATGCGCATATTCACGATTTGCGAGGGTGCCCTCTCAGGGCATTGGTTTCTGCCCTATGTGGGAGAATTTCGATTTGTGATTGGTCGAGGGCCGTAGCATAATGGTAGCGCGTCCAACCGGCAATTGGAAGGCCCTGGGTTCGATTCCCGGGCGGTTCGCCTCATTTTTCATTTATTCGTTATCTCTCCTCCTCGTGTGCAGAAACGTTCCATAATACTTATGTCGTTTCTATTCATTTATATACTGCGTGGTCATTGCAGTTATATGCGCATATTCACGATTTGCGAGGGTGCCCTCTCAGGGCATTGGTTTCTGCCCTATGTGGGAGAATTTCGATTTGTGATTGGTCGAGGTCCGTAGCATAATGGTAGCGCGTCCAACCGGCAATTGGAAGGCCCTGGGTTCGATTCCCGGGCGGTTCGCCTCATTTTTCATTTATTCGTTATCTCTCCTCCTCGTGTGCAGAAACGTTCCTTAATACTTATGTCGCTTCTATTCATATATATATATATATATATATATATATATATATATATATATATATGAGCTCAAATAATGTGCGATTTTTTAGTTACATATTTTTTAAAATCAAAATTACAAATAGAATATATATATCATTGTCGCTCATATACTACTACTTTTCCTGAAAAGCTGTCATGCTTCCGAACGGCATATTTAGATAAGAGTACTGGAATTAAACTAAAAACTTAACGTTAATCCCAACATTGTGTATAAACCAGTATGGATGTAATGTATATCTTATGTAATGTATTCTTTCTGAATAAAGATTATTATTATTATTATTATTATTAAATATACAACACAAATATATATATATATATATATATATATATAATATATATATATATATATATATAATATATCCAGCTTTGGAACAGGATCTAGATCTAGAAACCCTAGATCCTGTCCCAAAGCTGGATCCTATCTGCTTTGCAGATAGCTGGTGAGGGAAGCTATATTTCTGCGGACCTCTTTGCGAGTGACCCTTTGCCCACGTCGGGCTAACACCATGAAAAAGAAAAAACTATAGTGTTTGTCATTTACCATTACTTATTCGGACTATAGTGGATTTAATTTCTCAGAAGAGTTCCTTGTTCCATGCACCGTCTGTGTTTAACATACAAGTTTCTCAGGGGACCATTCTGAGTTTGTTTGTATATATATATATATATATATACACACACAGGGTGGGTCAAAAAAAATATTACCCTGATTTTGAACAATATAATTTTACCTTTATCAAATGTTATTTGTGCAATCAATATATGTGTTCTGTAAAGAATTTCATGGTCTATCTCGTGGTGAAGTTGGATGTTTGCTAACTCTAACCATTATTTTGTAATTCGCTGTTATACAGACACGGGTAGAAAAACTTTCTGTTTCTATACAGTTACCTAATTGAGTCCAAGATTATGCAGAATGTGCCTTCCTCCATTACACTGGTCTGCGTGATTTTAAAGGTCAAGGATATGTTTGTTTTTCTTAGGTCAGTTTCTCACGCTGATTCCGAAAATCGCATCCATTTTTCTCAATCAGGTCAACTTTTCGAAATATAAACACTTTCTAGAAATTCTCATTTCCCGTTTTATTGGTAGGTGAGCGATACATGTAGTAGCATATGTCGACTGGTATATACATACAGGCTTTACAGGCTGTTCTTATAGATCTCAAGAAGGGTACAGGTACAGCACACTATAATAGGCTAATCAGGGATGAATGGCCTCTTCAGGGACTTCCGCTTGTGCCGGGCAGACACCACATCCCTCTTCAGGCACCAGCAGTAGTCGGCCAGGAAGGAAGGTTAAAGGAAGGTTATTTTAAGGGCACCCGTGACAAGTTAGGACAAAAATATGATTCATAAACACCAGTCCAGTAACACCATTTGAGACATACATGTAGTTTTTCAAATCGAGCATATCTAAAAAACCTGACCTGATTGAGAAGAATGGATTACATTTCTGAATTCAGCGTGCGAAACTGATCCTAAATCAGTTGAAAAACCTCTGACCTTTGAAAAAAACATTTGAAACGCAGGCCAGTGTTATCAATGCACGCTTGCAACCTTGCTCGCCATTGATCTACCGTATCAAGGATTTTTTCTTGGTAATAAGCAGCAATGATTTTGGCATTTTGATCAACAAAAACAATCTCTGACTTCCCTAACTTTGAAATAAAGATGGAAACCATGACTTTTTTGAGAAAAATGCGGACGTTCCGTGCAAAGTCGATCTAGACTGATAAATTATTTTGTCCTGTCGGTCATTTTGTGTATTTATTGTTGAAGTAACTGTAAAGGTCTTCTCGTCGCTGAACCATATTTTCGACACTTCTCTGTCTAGGAATCGATCTAACAGAGCAAGACAGTTTTCAACTCTTGCTTGCTAATTTGATGCAGAGAGCTTATGAACTTCGACTCCTTTAAGACATTAAAGACCCAGGTCATCTTTTGCTATACGACGAACACTAGAGGGTGAAATACCAGTAGTTTTTGAAATTTCTCAAACGGACTTGTGGGTGTTGGGCCGTTCTTCTTGACTTCATATCATGGATGAAACCGTGGCAATATTTTCCTCAGTACGTAATGTTTTTGGCCTTCCATTGCCTTCTTTTCGTTTGGTCGACCCTGTGATATCGATTTTCTTTGAGATATTGAAGTCCAGGTATCGCCCATCGTTTATTTAGAAACTCTTTCTTCACTCGTTTTGCACCCCAGTGTTTCTCCTTACGCGGGTTCAATATCAATGCTTCATCTTCCAAAGAGTATTTCATTATGTTATAACTTGTTCACCAACTATAGTAGAATGATGGTCTGAAATGAAAAAGGAAATAAATTAATTATTTTGTGTAAAAATTACGAAAATCAATTATTTATGGAGAAACTGACTTTCATCTGAAAGTATCAGTTGCTGACTTTGACCGCCTTTCAATTGAGCACCATATTCTGATACCTCCCTCCAGTTGTGAGCCTGTACCTCTACTGCTGGGGCGTTGAATCTAGATTCAAGGCCAGCGTTTGAAAGAGTAAAGGTATGGGTACAACTTACGGCTTCAGCAGTAAGATCAATATAGAGGGTATATACATTAGGCCACGTCAATTTTAATATTGTTCTTTATTTTATATGCCTGAGTATGCAGAAGCTGCTCCTTTTTGTAAAATATAAGTCATATTTTTATTTTTAATATTAGATGTAGGTAAGGGGTGCCGTCCTCAAACTTAATTTATCCAAATTCACAAATATCGTATTAAAACAAAAGTCACTAAGTAGAATTCATACTGGCACCAATACCAGTCCGATCCCACCCAACCGATCTCAACTTTTACTTTTCATATTGTAGCATTGGAGTATATTTTTTATTGTTTTATTTGCTCGTTCTGTCAATTTGTTTCTGCAACCTTTGCCTTTCTTTTGTTCACAGGTATTTGTTAAATACGAAAGTGAAGCCCTTACAAGGTACTGGTTGTGTATTTTTCTAAGTGATTGCAGTTGAAAATTATGGCTTCCCAAACAATAAATCAATCTACAGTATATCCATCCTATCGTCGGAGTACTTGGCCGGATTCATGGAAATCAGTTGCCAACTAAGTTTGGTGTCTTAAGACATTTGCGCTTTTTAAAGAAGACCACAAATTCAGTCAAAGACTGTGCTGAACAGCTGACAGACGCGCTGACTACCCTTTGGATCAAGTCATTAATACCACATCTTTCCAAGGAGCAAATTATGGTTCTAATTGTAAACCTACACAAAGAACAGGGAAATGTGATGAAATCGTTTAAGAAGGCGGGAAGCTATGTTGGACATCAGTGCTTGCAAGTATGTATCAAGGGACATGTGTAAATGCGATGTGGCATTGAAAGTCCCAAATATTGAAAAGCCCTTTCTAAAAGATCAAAGAACAACCAGAAAGATGTACATTGCAAAAATTGACAAGCAAGCTACCCAAAAGCTGGTTGCCAGTGAACAAAGAAAGCGTAAAGAGACGAGTACTACAAAAAAATCCGTGAGCAAACAGGGGAGAAGAACCCTCAGCAAACAGCAGAGAAAGCAGCGTTACTTTCTGATGAAGAGCCGAGTTTACCTGAGAATAATGGGTAATCTCTGATCGAGCTGGCGCGGCCATCGCATCTGCTACTCTTGAAGACCAAGGTATCATATCAAGTAATAATATCTTACAGGTGGTGGATAAATCTAAGCTTCACAGGGCCAGAGTTTCAAGTCGTAAAAATATACAATTAAAGTCCTCTATGCAAGAAAAAAGACCAAAAGCTATTTACTTTGAGGGCAGAAAAGATAAAAACAAACAACAGGAGAAGGAGACGATGGTAATATGCATCTGGTAACTAAACTAGAAGAACACATTTCTCTCGTTGAGGAACCCAAGTCGAAATACCTTGGCCACGTCTCACCGCCTAACAGCAAGTCGAAAGAGGTTTGCAAAGCTATTATGCAATATCTAGCTAAAGAAAAAATTACAACAGATGATCTTAATGCCATAGGATGCGATGGTACGGTTGGTAACACTGGATTATAAAGCGGAACAATCAGAGTAATGGAGGAAAAGCTATCGTCCCACTACAATGGCTTATATGTTTGCTTCACTTCAATGAACTTCCACTTCGCCACCTTCTGTTCAATCTTGACACAGATGCTCTTGGTCCCAAAGCTATTTCTGGAACTATTGAAAGAGAACTATCAAATGTTGAAGACCAGTTGTGGGGTTTGGAAGTATAGAAGTAGAAGACGAAGACATGCAACTTCTGGAAAGGTATAAAGATTTCGAGGATTTAAGCAGCGACCAAGACTATTTGTTCCAAATTTGGAAAGCAATCACTGAAGGCCAACTTCCACCAAACTTGACGTCTCGAGAATGCGGTCCACTGAACCTATCTCGATGGCTAACTATGACAAGTCGAGTTTTGTGGCACTACGTTCTACGGACAGATCATCAAAAAAGCTAGTTGTGTTAGTGCAGTCATAATGCGAGTCTACGTGCCTATGTGGTTCCACATTAAAATCAGGCTTCTGTGCATTTATGGAGCAGAACACTGTTTAAATTCGTTCAGAAAAGCTCTTTAGAAGAGAAATATTTCAAATTAGTTAACGACACCATTTCCTTGAACGCATTCTTCTCACATCATGAAAATATCCTAGTTTCAATGCTATACGATGATCGAGAAGACTATCGTATTCGCGCTGCAGATATTATTACTGCCCAAATGAGAAACAGAGATATGGAAGAAGTGCGAAACTTTCTAGTCCCACCACTTAATTTTGACGCGGAGTCCTATGTGGACTTCATTACTTGAATGAAACACGCTCCAAGGATCTCCCTCCATTCTGAGGACTGTTACTGCTGAAGAGGTGATTGAAATCAGTAAGGATCCATGAGGGTGGCTTCATCTCGTGCAGTATCCTTGCCATACACAAGCTGTGGACGGAGCAGTAAAACTCGTAACAGAGGCTTCATCAGCAGTCTTTGGCGAATATACACGAGACGGATTTATTCGAACTAGAATTGAATCTCGAACAATCATGCCTACATTTGAGAGTAAGAAAGAGTCCAAGACTCAGTAGGCACTGGATTCAATGCGCATTCAATAAAAGCTAACCTGTAAAGGTAGGGTGGTTGGGTGAGTTAGGGAGGAACTCGACACGCAGCAACCTCCACGTGGTGAGATCTGGGTAGCGGGTTACTAAAAGCCACTCAGCTAGCGAATAGCTATGTATTTAAAACTGGAATAAGTAACTTCTGAGAATATTTAAATGTTGCAAAAATGAAAACTGGTGTTAAATTTTTTGTGTAGTAATGGAATACTCCTGAAATGGAAGAAAAAAACCCCGGAATCCAGTCAAATATGCTTTAAATTGGAGATTTAGAACAATTTTTCTTTTTGAGGACGGCACCCCTTAATTACATCCAAGGACAAAACCTAAATATGCCCTTATTCCTTATTAGTGTGAGCAATCTTTGCACACTTAGGCATTTTGAACTTCTAAAACATTTAAATTAGCTCCAAAATCTACCCGGCCTAATATACATACAGTATATATAGGCTACACATACAGTATATGTACACACACACACACACACATATATATATATATATATATATATATATATATATAAAATAAGATAAAATAAAATAAAAAACGGTTGTAGTTAAAGCCAGAACGAAGAACCTGATATTATACTGTATATGTACAGTATTCATGGTGAGATTGTAGAGTTGAAAGTTATAAACGTATAGAATTATTAAAATTTAAAGTCAGACATATACATATTTAAATTTAAATTTTGACAAATATCACGACGAAAACTAAACACTAAGACAGACATGAAATTACAAAGTTAATACAATTAAAATATAAAATATAAAAGAAACCATAAAAGGGGGCTTGCTATTGAGATAAGAGTAAATGTAAGTAAAAACATTATAAAATAATTTAGCGGAACATTATGGAAAGTTTAAAATGTAAAACATTAAAATTTATAAAACCTTAAAGAAACAATCAGGTACAAGTTACTCAATGACAGGCACAACAGGGAATGAGAGTTAAAAAAGTTTAAAGAATTTGTTAAAGGGCAAAAATTCTGCCTTTTTCTTTTTATTACAACTATAACAAATTTGTATACAACCATATTTCAGTAAAGAGGAGGGTACTTGTAGGTTATCCTCCCCCCCCCACCAATTTTGACAGAATATTTTCGTTAAAACTAACGAAATATCACGACTTAACCTAACCAATTATCAAGGGCGTACAGTTGATCTATTAGTAAATAGTAAATACTATTCCAGAAACAAACAATGTTATAATTAATAATGGATCAACTGTACGCCCTTGATAATTGGTTAGGTTAAGTCGTGATATTTTCGTTAGTTTTAACGAAAATATTCTGTCAAATTGTGGGGGGGATAATAACCTATAGTACCAAGCGGAGTATCGTGTATTAAACATTGAATGATAATAGCATACTAATTTGTAAACCTGATAAGGACCTTTTCCAGTTTGTGTACCGTTTTTCATATAATTTATTTTTGAGAATATTTTTGTTAAAACTAACGAAAATATCACGACTTAACCTAACGAATTATCAAGAGCGTACAGTTGATCTATTAGTAATAGTAAATACCAGTGGCGACTGGCGTATAGGAGCGATGGAGCGTCGCTCCCCCTTGCTTGAAACGATAAATATTAATTTAACAGATAAAAAATATATTAATTTTAAGATATTAAAATAAATATTCTTGAAATATATTTTAAAAATTCATGTGGCATATCATGATTCATGAGGCATTTTGAGTAAGCCTTCATACAGTACATAATATTCTAAACTTATAGCATAGCTTCAAACAGCGTACCCTGTTTGAATACAAAATAATATTGCAGCCGAATGGAGCGATAGATTTTTCGCTCAAGTAAATATAAATTATATTTTACTGTTGTAATGAAAATATAAGTACAATCGCGAAATTTTTTTATAATAACAACTTTATTTTTACTAATAGTGACTTCAGTAATAATGATATAAACCATTTATATGTATTTTATTGAAATTATTACTTATTTGTAATTAACTAGAATTGTACGTCTGGCATAGCCGCATATGTTAATACAAGTACTCTTGTGAGCGGCAGTTGGATTCGCGCTAGCCTATTGTGAGTCCGTGTTGTCGTACAATTTTATGAAATCGTACCCCCATACATTTATACCACGAGTCGCCACTGGTAAATACTATTCCAGAAACAAACAATGTTATAATTAATAATAGATCAACTGTACGCCCTTGATAATTGGTTAGGTTAAGTCGTGATATTTTCGTTAGTTTTAACAAAAATATTCTCAAAAATAAATTATATGAAAAACGGTACACAAACTGGAAAAGGTCCCCTGATAAAGGTAATGGTATAGTTATTTTGGAGCTACTGAAGAATAGGGACCCCAGCCTTCTTTAGTTAGGCTTATAAGGCTAACTAACGAAAATATCACGACCTAACCTAACCAATGGTTAGGTTAACTGTACGCCCTTGACGACTGGTTAGGTTAGGTCATGATATTTTCGTTAGTTAGCCTTATAAAGCTAACTAAAGAAGACTGGGGTCCCTATTCTTCAATAGCTCCGTTATTTTTAACAAAGTAGATAATATCAATAAAATGTATACAATTTTGAATGATAGTACCAAATTTTCATAAGTTTCTGGAAATCCACTTAATAATATCTTCAAATTAGAAGACAAACAATCATATCCTTCGTAAACTGAAACAATCGTTAAAACTCTCTAACGAACAATACTAAACCTTATGCGTCTGGCTCTTACCCTGGCGTTTTATACGGCCTCCTGAAAGTCCATAAAAATAACTCCCTGTGCCGCCCCTTTCTCTCCACCATAAGCACCTTTAACCTTTCACTGCTAGGTTCCGTTTCCTATGCCATGACATCACGCCGAAAAAATGGCCTAAATTTAATTAACTTTTGACATTTTGGGGGGGGGGGGGGCCGAAAAAAATAATTGTATCAACTTGAATTAGTTACCCATATATTCCTCATTTTCTCTAGTAATGCCTCCAATAATAAAAACTAATTCTTTAGGGATAACAATTTTGAATAAATAAACGAAAATGAAAGTATTAAAACACACATTCTAAAATGTGTTTGGCAGTTGCCCCAGAAGACATTACAGAATGTTTGTGGCATTGAAAGGGTTAATTATAACCTTGCTAAATTTTTCACGCCTCTATTATCTGAATTCACTGTCAATGAATATTCAACTAAAGATTCTTTCTCTTTTGTTAGGGAAATCACTAAAATAGATAACACTGACTCTGTAGGTATGACCAGCTTTGACGTAACATCTTTGTTCACCAGCACTCAATGAAACTATCGACCTGTGTATCAATCTTCTCAAATCGCATAACTCGACAGCTCTTGATTTAGGTGAAGATAACATACGCTCGCTCTTTGAAATTGCTACTAAAGACTGCATCTTCTTTTTCAATAACGAACAATACGTACAACCAGACGGAGTATTAATGGGGGACTCCTCGGGCCCACCTTTGCAAATTTATTCTTACCCTCTTAATCCGTTCATACGAGATTTGCTCCAACTACCCCCTTCTTCATGCCGAGTTGGAATTCCTTCAAAAGTTTACACTAGGTAATGGTTTCCCTTCTAAACTTATTGACAGTGTAATAAAAAGAGTCATGAGCTTAAAGTTTTCTAATAAAACTAAAACAGAACAGAAGAAGTGTACTGTAAGACGTCGATTGCTGGCGGTGGGACGCAAAGCCGAGAAACCTGTGGAAAAAGAATTGCTAACAACAATAATGAAGACAAAACGCTATGCGTGGGCCAAGAAATATGCTGGTTGGTCAAAAGATTGATACAAGTATTATTTTCAGGCCAGTCATTTTTCTTGTTTAAGGTCAACAAAATCGATTGTACGCCATTCACCTGGTGAACCCACAACCAGTTCCAAAATAACCAAACTGAGAAACATTCAGAAAAGAAAATGTTCTTGTTGTTTTTCTGCACGATGCACTGGCTCATTGATGTTTGTGGAAGGCATGATGAATAGTAAGCGATATATTAAGGTTCTAGAACGCTATGGCAAATCAGAGTGCAGAAACTGTTCCCAAAGGGGATTTTTCCAACGGGATCTGGCTACATGCTATACATTAAAATGTGTTAAGGCGTTCTTAAAGGTGAACAATATCAGCTGTTTAGACTGGCCGGGAAACTCGCCAGATCTAAGCCCAATCGAAAATCTATGGGACATATGCAAGATTCGACTTCAAAAACTGGACTGTACAACTAAAACAAAACTGATCGCGTCTGTCGTCCAAGTCTGGTTTCATGATGAAGAATGAAAGAAAATCTGTGAAAAACTGGTACATTCTATACAAGAATGTGTTCAAGAGGTTATTAAAACTAAAGGTAGCTATATCAAATATAACGGTTTGTTCCAGTCTTCAAAATATATGCTTTTTGCTGAAAATTCAAATATTTTGTCCTGTTTATGTTAATATGCACAATACTGTGTATTTATATATATATATATATATATATATAATATATATATATATATATATATATATATATATATATATATATATATATATGATACACACAGACCGTGTATGGAACAAGGAACTCTTCTGGAAATTAAATCCACTTAGTCCGAATAAGTAATGGTAAATGACAAACACAATAGTTTTTCTCTTTCATGATGTTAGCCAGACGTGGGCAACGGGTCACTCGCAAAGAGGATCCAAAATATAGCTTCCTCACCAGCTATCTACAAAGCAGATAGGATCCAGCTTTGGGACAGGATCTAGGGTCTAAAGCAGCCTAGCCGCCGCTATATTTAGAACCTCAATATAAGCAAAAGACTCGTTCCATTCACGTCGGGTTAGATACATCAAAGTACACTATTGTGTTTGTCATTTACCATTACTTATTCGGACTATAGTGGATTTAATTATCCCAGAAGAGTTCCTTGTTCCATGCACGGTCTGTGTATCATAAAAAACCTCAGGGATCATCCTGAGTTCTATTCCATCATGAAACGGACATGTTATTTGCCTTGAAAAGTGGACGCTCAATTCTGCCAGTTGAGGTTTAAGTTTTAGTTTTGGGCTAAAAATACAATAGTTACCCCTTTTTTTTAATGTATTCAATCTGACGTGAATGCAACGAGTCTTTTGCTTATATTGAAGTTCCAAATATAGTTGGGCGAGGCTGCTTTAAACCCTAGATCCTGTCCCAAAGCTGGATCCTCTCTGCTTTGCAGATAGCTGATGAGGAAAGCCATATTTTCAGGGCCTCTTTGCGAGTGTCCCGTTGGCCCACGTCAAATTCAAATTTGTTTTTACGCTTGAGCGAGTTAAACAGTTTAGAACAGTGATGCACAAACCCTGGCCCGCGGGCCAAATGGTCCCCCACGGGCAGACCCGGATCTAGGGATGGCTATGTGGGCTGCAGCCACGGGCCCCGCATTTGAGGGGGGCCTCCAAATTTGGAGAAGTTTTCCCCAATGTCTTAAATGCATACAGAATGTACTTGTCATTGATGGTGACCAATTGTACCGGCGAACGGAGTTTTTCTAAGTTAAAGCGACTGAAATGTTGCACACGTTCAACAATGAAGCAAAAGCGATTACAGTCACTGGCAATTCTCTGTGTTGGACATGCTCTGGCCAAAGAAGTCGATTTTCGAAATATTATTAATGAATTTGCACAAAAAAGGCTCGTCGGTTCATCGTTGCCAGCTCATAATCAGTAGTAGGTGTGTATAAAATTATTAATTCAGGAAAATATAATATGTAAAATAAAGTAAAATATTTGTAAAGTAATATGTTTGTTCTGAAAACCTTTAATTTTCCTCGTAAACAAAGCTTATAATCCTTATACAATAAAAATTGTAGCCAAGGGGGCCCCCAAAAAAATATTAGCCACGGGCCCCCATTCTTCTAGATCCGGGCCTGCCCACGGGTCTTTTCAGTGGCCCACGGGTCTTTTCAATTCAATGAAAAAGTTAGAATATAAAAGTGACCCAATTTATGACTTAGATGGAAAGTAAGTAGGCTAATACATTTAGTTATTTTCTTCGCTTGGCCCTCACATCAAAAAGTTTGTGCACCACTGGTTTAGAAGTATATTTAGAGAATGGAAAATTTATGGAAAATGATAAATTTGATAACCAATTCAGATATCTGATGTTATAGATATACATATAATAATAACTCAAGGCTAATTTAATTAGTCAATTATTTTTACCATACTTAAATTAGAAGTTTCAAACAGGCTTCGGCCTATATCAGGGATTGTATTGGTTTTTAATTTTAAACATAATGGATTTCAGTACTCTTTTTTCGACAAGTGAAGGCTACATAACTGATAACTTTTGTGAAGTTCATCAATTGATTTACATGAAAGATCTGTCCTAAATATAATTAATCACAAATGGCAAAGAGTTTTGTCACTCGACCGGTGGACAGGGTGGCCACAAAGTCCTTTGCATGAAAACCAAGGGCAACATACAGATATGCTCTAATTTCACTGCAAAGGGACTTCGTGACAACACTCTAGAGATAATGCTATCTAAATATCTGGATATGAAGCGTGATGTTTTAAGCTTTACAGTCGCTATCTCGATAAGTCATTCATATATCCGTAAATTATACCAATCTTCCTGATCAGTATTCACATTTGTGATCAAGTTACACTTGAAAGCAAAGGCAACGCTGGATTACCAATAACCTTAATATATGACATACTCGCCCCGAAAGTAAAAATCTGCATTCTTTGCAAACCCTTCTTGTTGTGGTTAGAATATCCTTATGAATTTAAAGTCTCTGATCCTTCGGAGCATGAAGTACAATACTGTACATAGGTATTCAACTCTCTATTACTCCCCCCCCTAAAAACAAAAAGTATACTTTTTCGCATAATAAAACGAAATTTAAAAAACTGTAAATTTACTTCACATCCCATTACCAAACATTTCAGTCATTAGAACTTTCACGTTTCTCTTTTCACATGCATGAAAACTGTTCCAAACAAGTTTCTTGATAGCACTTCAAAGGAAGTTAGAATTAAATATGCAGTGAAACCTTGTAGAAGAGTAAACATTTGTTCATGAAGTTATAAAAAATGTGTTGAGTGAAAGAGTAATTGTAAACAAACAACCTTCTGTAAAGCACCATGCGAAAATACAAAGCAGTAGAACATTTAAAGGCCGGGAATATTTGCACGGTAATGCCACGCTGAAAAATCGAATTTCAAAGGAAATGTTTGAATTTTTTAATTACAGGAATTGTGGATTCGCAAATAATTCCAAAGAGATAAAAATGTTTAGTATACAGTAGTGGTGTACCGATTAATCGGTATCGGCACCTGGCATGGCCGATTAATCGGCATGCCAGGTGCCGATAACCGATTAATCGGTGCACCACTAGTATACAGCCTCATCGGACATTGCTAATTCACGCAACCTGAATTTAACACAAGTTGACAATTCATATACATGATATTGGAGAATGCTGCGCACGAATTTCTGCGTGAGAGGCTTGTAGACCATTAGGTGACGGACGGAATGCATAAAAAAAAGAATGGAAAATATCTGGGATCATAATTATTTTGGGGAATAGCTTTTTTTTATCACATTGTATTTAATTTTCACAATTTCAGTCTAACCATCTGTATTTTAAATATAATGTTAATAATAAACACTATGATAAACCTCGAAAGCAAATTCTTTACCTTTGTGGACCATATCATGGACCAATCATGAAACAAGCAAATATTACCCCAATCTACAAAGGAGGCAAAAGAAAGGAAGCCAAGAACTATAGACCCATATCTTTGACTTCCCATATTATTAAAATATTTGAGAAAGTCCTGAAAAGGCACATTGTCAGTTTTATAGAAAATGAACATCTCTTAGAAGACTTTCAACATGGCTTCAGACACAAGAGATCCTGCCTTACTGAACTTATAGACCATTGCAATACAATCCTACAATATTTGGGAGAAAACCACAATGTTGATGTCATCTATCTAGACTTTGCAAAAGCTTTTGACAAGGTTGACCATGGTATATTATTCCATAAACTAAAAGAACTTGGTATTTGTGGAAAAATAGGAAAATGGATCTATGCCTTTCTCTCTGACAGAAAACAAATAACAATTGTAAATGGAGCAAGATCTATAGAAAAAGAAGTGATTAGTGGAGTGCCGCAAGGCACAGTACTAGGACCAATTCTATTCATTATAATGCTAAACAATATAAACTGTAACCTAGGAAGCTCTCTCCTGTCATTCGCAGATGATACCAGAATACTAAGACCAATTACAGAAAAAGAAGACTGTGTAGAGCTACAAAAAGATCTACAAACTATATATGCATGGGCAGATGCAAACAATATGGCCTTCAATGAAGACAAATTTGAACTAATTAAGTATGGACCAAATAAATACCTGAAAGAACAATTCAACTACACTGGACCCACAGGAAAAGATATTGTACAAACTGATCATGTCAGGGATCTAGGGATTATATTATCTGAAGATGCAACATTCAACAGGCACATTGACAAAGTAACCTCATCATGCAAACAACTAATAGGATATATACTGAGGACATTCAGAACTAGGGCCAGTATGACCATGCTTACCCTGTGGAAATCACTTGTCCTTCCACGCATTGACTACTGCTCTCAATTATGGTTTCCCCACAAACAAAATTAATTGCAAAAAATTGAGGGCCTACAAAGAACCTTTACCTCGTATATTAAACAACCTGATGGGCAACAGGTGAGTAAAAACAAATTAAACTACTGGGATAAGCTCAGAGGCCTCAACCTTTATTCCATAGAGAGAAGGTTTGAGAGATACATCCTAATCTACACCTGGAAAATTCTAGGGCTTTTAGTTGCCCCCAATACTGAACCAACTGTGCCCACCTTAACAAAAACTGGAAGAATGTGTAAAAAATATCACCTCCCACCAAATAGTCTGAGAAGGATTCAAACCCTTCAATATAATAGTATCTCTAGGCAGGGTTCTCGCCTGTTTAACTCCTTGCCTCAGTACCTTAGAGATATAAGTGCAGTCCCAGTAGATACTTTTAAAAAACACTTGGACATGTTTTTAGCCAACATACCCGACCAACCCACAGTGTCAGGGTATTCCTCTGCCAGACCAGCCCCCACAAATTCAATAGGGGACCAAATCATATGGCAGGAGCGAGAGAAAAGAGGGGTGGCGACCCCGTCGTGGCCCCGCCTCAGGAGGCGCTGAGCGGACTTCGAGGGAGCAGCGCACCCTTGAGGCAGAAGCGCTTTAAGGTAAATATCAGTAGTATGTGTGCAAAATGTTAGGGTGCAATTGCAATGCAATATTGCATGCAACAAGGTGAGTGTTTTTAACCCCCCTCACTCCCAAAAATATATATGTGTATATATATGTATGTGATCTCCAAGGGGTAACCTAACCTGGCTGCTTAGGCCCACAAGAATATATGTATATGGGTGTGCATACATGTACGTTTGTCAGTAACATAGTATAAATAAAGACTTTTAGGAGCTCCTCCCATCAACAGGACGAAGTCGAGATGGGGGCTACACCAATCGTTTAAGTATATACATTAGGAGACCACCCATCAGCAGCACGAGGCCGAGATGGGGCTACACCAATCGTCTAAGTAGAGAGTTTAAGACCTCTCAGCAGTAACACAATATTACATAGCCGACTTACCTACGGCTTTTACTTACGAACCAGATTTCACTTACCAACACCTGATAGACCAATATGGTCTCAAAAAACGACACAGACAATAGTCAAAACTATTAATCTCCTCATTAACGTATTAAAATACGTTTATGAGACCATAATAGACCAGCAAGGTCACAGAAAACAACACATCCAAAAGGCAAAGCTATTGAACTTCTTGTGGCAAAAAACTGTCACGAGGCCATGTTGTAAAGTATTGGTGGCTAGGCGCTCTTTTAAACAAAAACTGAGATATGATAAACCAAATTTAAAGCAAAAACAAATTTTTTGTGTTAATATGCAAATATATCTTTAAATCTTATTATAAAAAAATATTCATTTACTCTTATAATAAAACTAGATTTTATTTTTACGGTAACTTATTTATTTTTCGCATTTTATCATGCATTAAAGCTTCTATCATACGCCAAATTATTATTAATATTTGCAATATGGAGTATGGGCAGGCAATAAACATTTTCATTTTTATATAAAAATGATTCTTCTGTGTGTGTGTGTATATATATATATATATATATATATATATATATATATATATATATATATATATATATATATAGGGTGAGTCAAAAGTCTCCATACATAGGCAAAATGGTCACTTTATTATGCAATCACTTGTAAGTCACAAAATATGCTTTATGTGGGCACCATTACACTGAATGCACATACGGATGCGTTCCTCCCAGTCATGGCAAACGCGCGTTAACGTCTTGTGTTATGCGTGCAAACGCATCACGAATGCGTTCCTTTAGGTGGTCCGTGTTTTGTATTTTCACCTGGTACACCAAGGCCTTCAAGTGCCCCCACAAGTAAAAATCAAGAGGGGGGGGTGAGGTCTTGGGACCTCGGAGGCCACTCCACGGGGCCACGGCAGCCAATCCAGTGACCCGGAAACTGCTGATCCAGTCACTGGCGCACGCAGATACCGTAATGGGGTGGCGCCCCGTCTTGCTGAAAGTATGCTGGAAATCCCCCGTCCTCGTTCAATGAAAAAAGGGCCAACAATTGTGTTGCCCCCATATCCCGCACCACACCATCACTTTTCCAGCGCCTTGCGTCTTTGAAGGACTCATCCAGTGCGGGTTGTCATCACTCCAATAACGTACGTTTTGACGATTAACCTCTCCATGAACATAAAAGTTGGCTTTATCTGAAAACAGGATGCCAGCCGAGAACTCCGTGTCTTCGTCCACTTTTGTTCTTGCCCATTCACAGAATTCCAGCCGCCTGTCCGGGTCGTCTTCGCTAAGATACTGCAACATTTGCATTTTGTATGGATGCCATCTGTGCTCTTTCATAATGCGGACGATACTCCTTTGGCTGACACCGCATTCTGCAGACATCCGTCGAGTGCTTTTTTGGGGACTCTTTGCAAACGCTGCCAGCACCATGGTCTTTGTGCTTCATCGGTGGCTGTTCGTGGACGGCCACTTCTCGGTTGGTCTGCAACACTTCCAGTCTTCTTGAACTTCTCAATGAGTTTGGCAACGGTGTCGTGTGTGATGTGCCTGCCGGGGGCGTGTCTCCTGTTAAAATCCTCGGCAACCTTGCGACAGCTTCCTGATCCTGCCAGAAGAATGATCTCTATACGCTCTTCTTGGGACAAAGGCATTTCAACACATCACCTGCAAAAAAATAAATAATAAATAATCATTTATTTATCATGACCATTTTGCCTATGTATGGAGACTTTTGACTCACCCTGTATATATACATAATGTTCTACCAAGGTGAAAACGTTTGTTTGCAACTCCGCTTAACTTCGACATTACTGTATTATTTCTAATATAATTTAAAACCAGATTTTAGGATCATATTAATCTTACTGTTGAAGATACAAGATGTCCAAGAAATAATGGTGCAAAAATAATTAATTGACCAAAATATATATATATATATACATATATTTTTCCTTCACCATGTAATACCTATGACTGGAGTGTATAACAATATTTTCTGTTTCATACCCAGTTGTGATTTATATACGTATGTGCTAAAACTACATTCTTTATGTACACAAAGAAAACTGTATATCAGATTTTGCGGGGGAGGGTAATATTTTTATTAATTCACATTACTCAACACTTCTTTAAACTGATGAGTGCCACAATTCCTTATAATTCTTATAATAATAAATGCGTCCCTCAGATCCGGGTCAGATGACGGAGATAGAGAGCACATACACTGAGGAATAAAGGACTAACTTTTAGTATGAAATATTTAAATAACCCGACACATACTTACGCACGAAGGTTTTCTGAGTAATGGCATAATTACCAGGGGGTTTTATGCTGGAAGGAGGGGCCAAAGCCAAATGCCTGCAAAATGCCTTGCCCATACAGGAAGAACGGACAAAAATCAAGGTTCAAGGTTTTGAGGTGCATAGACACTCCGCATTTGAAAGATTGGAGTCATAGACAGGGGGAAGACGGATTGAGGAAGATTGTTCCAGAGCTGGCAATGAAAGTTGCTGAAAGATTGAAAATAATGATTAACCTTTGCATTAGAGAGATGGACAGAAAAGGAATGTGTCGGAAGTAAAAAATTATTAAATTTTATTCTTATGCATTAAAAATTCTATCATACGCATAATTATTATTAATATTTGTCATATGGTGTAGTGTATGGGTGACCAATAAACTTTTCATTTTCATGTAAAAGTGCTTCTTCCACTTTCGTCTAATGACATCCTCAGGAACACTGAAGTAAATAAAGAGTTCAAGACTATATGTACGTTACAAAACAAAAAAATATATATATAATAAATATAGAAATAAAAATTGTGGGAGGAGCATACAAATTTGTAAGGAAAATTACCAATTTTAGCACTTTGCCTGAATTCAACACAAGATCAAATGGATTGTTTACAACCAATTTTATAGATAATGCCTGAATGATATACAGATCACAAAAAAAAACAAAAAAAAATATAAAAATAACTTGAAAAACAAAAATTGTAAGAGAAGCATCAAATTTATAAGGGAAAATTACTAAAGTTTTAGCACTCTGCCCTTCTTTTTTAAATCCATTCTGAATGAATTCAAAACAACGGGATCGAGTTGAAAAAGACCTTTGCTCACGTTAAAGTTATTTGTAAGTTGGATAATAGCAGACTCAAGAATATTTCTATAAACAATGTTGCTAGAGTGAAACAAAACTGAAGCATTATTCCAATCACTAAAATGGGATAACTCTGACAAATGGACAAAAAGGGCACTGGACGACTGTCCCGTTCTAACGGAATATTCATGCTGTTTTACACGCGTTTTCAAATCCTTTCCCGTCTGACCAATGTAAAAGGAATCACATTGTTTAAAACCAATTTTATAGATAATGCCTGAATTATTGGTAGGGCTATTTTTAATATGATTTTTTTCGCAATATTGTTATATGAAAATACTACATTAATATCCAAAAGTTTAAGTACATTAGCAATGCCTAAAAAGCCCGGGAAAATGGAAGTACTAAAATATTCTTTGACGAAGTGCGAGTGTTATTATTCACATGATAGAAGGTTCGTTTTGCCTTGTTTAGACAAGATTCCATAAACGCAGGTGGGTAGCACAGATCTCTTCCAATACCGTTGATTTTCTTCAATTCGGCATCGATGTATTCCGGACTAGCGATCCTAAGAGCGCGGAGAAACATTGAAGAAAATAGAGCCTTCTTAATGGGGGTGTCATGTCCAGAGTAAATGTGTACGTAGGACAAATTGTTTGTTTTTCCGATAGATACTAAACTTAAAACCTGGGCTTTCCCTATGTACACGCACATCCAAAAACGGGATTGAGTCGTCTTGTTCCATTTCTAAAGTAAGCTTAATGTGGGGGACTTGATTATTTAACTGAAGGAGGAAGTCATCCAGGTCACGATTCATGGGCCAGATACACAAAATATCGTCAACGTACCGCAACCATGGGATGCCAACCCCAAGGATTCTCGGAATGTAAATAATTTCGAAAAACTCCATATAAATATTGGAGAGGAGGGGCGACAAGGGGTTGCCCATGGCCATCCCAAAAACCTATTGATAATACTCGCTATTGAAAGTGAATTTACAGTCTTTGATGCAAAGCTTAATAAGTTCCAAAATGTGTGCAGGTAGTGGCAGGTCGTACTTATGTAATTCTCGGGAGAGAAAGTGAAGCATATCGTCAATCGGCACTTTTGTAAACAATGAGCAAACGTCAAAACTGATCAATCGATCGTTGGTTTCAGTGCGTACATTATTCAATTTTTCAGTAAGATCCATGGAATTTTTTACATGTGAATCAGAGATAGTTCCGAGAATGGGGGACAAGACTTTGACAAGCCATTTGGAGAGTTTATAGGTAATAGAGCCCACCGAGCTAATAATAGGGCGCATAGGGTTGCCAGGTTTGTGGGTTTTAATAAGAAGGTGAAGTGGACATGAGGTTTGTACGTGTCACGATCACTCAATAACATATTCATCTTTTCAACATAACTCTTTTTGTCCATGATGACGATCACAAAGATTTGTCCGTCTTAGTAATACGTAATGAATCATTATTTTTAAGTGTTTTTAGGGCTTTTTCAAATCTCAAAGGATAATTCGATTCATACCTCGTATTAAAAGCACTATACACACAACCTTTGGCTAAAGGCTATATCCGAAAGTGATGTGACTTTAGCCAAAGGTTGTGTGTATAGTGCTTTTAATACGAGGTATGAATCGATTTATCCTTTGAGGTTTGAAAAAGCCCTAAAAACACTTAAAAATAATGATTCATTACATATTACTAAGCGGACAAATCTAATATGCTCCTCATCATGGACAAAAACAGTTATGTTGAAAAGATGAATACGTTATTGAGTGATTGTGACACGTACAAACCTCTAATTACATAGAGACCCACTAGAGGATGTTAATAAAATGTTTAACAGAAAATTAAGAGAAATATTAAAAAATAACTATAATGGGCTTTCGCAGCAGTTTCTTAGTATCTATCCGTCACTACCATATCTATACGGCTTAGAAAAAACACACAAAGTTAATAATCCCATGAGGCCTATTGTTAGCTCAGTAGGCTCCGTAACCTATAAGCTATCTAAATGATTAGTTAGTTTATTAACGCCGTTAGTTGGCTCTATTTCTAAGTCATATTGTAAATAGCATGGATCTTATTGACAAACTAAAGTTTCCTAATGACCCTAATTTCAAATTGGTAAGGATTGATATATGCTCGTTATTCACAAAAGTCCCTGTTGATGACCTACTTGATTTTTTAAAAGATAAGATCTTTGAATATTCTTTCCCTGTTCAACACAACACTCTTATTGAGTTAATTAAGCTTTGTGTCAAAGATTGTAAATTTCAGTTTCAAAATAAGTTTTATGCTATGTCGTTTGGAGTGGCGATGGGAAATCCCCTTTCACCTGTACTAGCTAATTTATATATGGAATTTTTTGAAAGTAGAATTTTGCCTACGATTGTTAATTTTAACCTTGTTTGGTACAGGTATATAGATGATATTTTATGCATTTGGCCTAATAATTTGGATGTTGACTTATTTCTTGGTAGGCTCAACAATTTAGTCCCATCTATCAAGTTCACAGTTGAAAAAGAAAATGATGGAAGCCTATCTTTTCTGGATCTAAAAATTTGGAGATGCTCTAATCAGTTCAAATTTGAAGTCTATCGTAAGCCTACTAATAATAACTCTTATGGGCATTTTTATTCTGACCATCATCCCTCGATTAAATCCTCTATTTCTCTGCTATGTTTCTTAGAGCACTGAGAGTTGTCAGTCCTGAATTTTTAGATTCCGAGCTATGCAATATCATGAATATTGGTACTAAATTATGTTATCCTGTTTCATTTTTAGATAACTGTCTTAGGAAAGCCAAGAATAGGTATTATAATAATGTAATTGTAAAGGAATTTGAGCGTAAAAATATCCTTAGCCTACCTTACCAGGTTAATTTTCAATATCTTCCAACTTTACTTAAAGCACTTGGCATCAATGTGGTCTTTAAGTATAATAATACTGTTAAATCACGCCTGATAAAGAATAGCCCGAATAATGCTCTTGGTTGTGTGTATTTGATCGGACGTACACAATGTAACTCAGTATATATAGGCCAAACGGGTAAAACGTAAGATATTCGGGTAAAACAGCATAAATATGCGTGTTGAACAGCTAATAATTCCAATGCTTTGTTTAACCATATGTATAGATGTAATCATAGCATCAAGTGGGATAGTTCTAAAGCGCTTGTTGAAAACAGAGATATAATAGAAAGAAATATTCTAGAATGTGCATTTATCCATTATAAAAACAATTTCAATAACAGTGCGGGAATGTATAAAATTGACAACATAGTGTTAAAATTCCTTTTGCCTCTCATTAACTCTTGTTAAGTATGTGCTAATTGTTTTTGTTTCCGCTACGTTGTATGTATTTATGGGCATTTGCCCTCTCTCTTCATTCCCTGACGAGGTGTAGCTCTGAATACACGAAAAGCCTTGGAATCGTTTTTCTTTTTCCTTGTGGATTTGCAGCATATATATATATATATATATATATATATATATATATATATATGTGTGTGTGTGTGTGTGTGTGTGTAAAGAATGACGCTTGTTTAGAAGAGCGTCCACACAAGAAGAGAGAGAAAACGAGCAATGAAAAATGAGGCACCTCCCGGAAATCGAACCCGGGATCATCCAATTGCCGGTCAGATATGATAACCACTACACCAAGTAACAATTTGAACCTGACTGCAGTTTCCCTTCCATAAATGAACATTAAGTTTTATAGCGTCTTCTCCGCTTTATTTATGCAAGAGACGCGGGAAACTGCAGCAAGGAATGAATGGCGATCACATGTTCTTTCCTAGTTGAATTTTTTATTTTGTGTAGCTAACTTTCATTTTGGTATTTACACATACAAATTCATTCTGTTTGCATGAGCAACCGTTGTGGCAATTTCGGCCTGTCATCAATTAATTACATTATCGATTAATTAATCATTATCTTATTATTCATTATTCCCATACATAACAATATATATATATATATATATATATATATATATGAATAAAACCACGAAGGAAAGGAAACAGAATGGTGCTCAAGCGCTTTCGTCTAATGACATCCTCAGGAACACTGAAGTACATAGAGTTACAGCCTATATATAGGTTACAGAAAAAAAAAAATATATATATATACATACATACATATACAATAAACGGAGAAAGGAAATTAAAAAAAAAAAAATTATTAAAAATTAAAAGATTGTGGGAGGGACATACAACTTTGTAAGGAAACACTATCGATTTTTAGCACAAGATCAAACTACCGATTTTTAGCACAAGATTAAATTAATTGTTTCCAACCAATGTTAAAAAAAAAAATACAAATTTATACTGGAAATGTGCCCGGGTTTTATCACTCTACCCATCTTGTATATAAAAATAAATTGAAAAATAAAAGTTATTAGAGTGGCATACAAGTTTACGAAAGATTTAGCGTTCTACCCTTCTTATCCAAATCTTTTCTGAAGGAATTCAAAACAACAGGATCGAGTTGAAAAAGACCTTTGCTTATGTTGAAGTTATTTGAAAGTTGGATAATGGCAGACTCAAGAATATTTCTGTTAACAATGTTGCCAGAGTGAAATAAAACTGAAGCATTATTCCAATCAATACAGTGGGATAACTCTGACAAATGGACAAAAAGGGCACTGGACGACTGTCCTGTTCTAACGGAATATTGATGCTGTTTTATACGTGTGTGCAAATCCTTTCCCGTCTGACCTATGTAAAAGGAATCACATTCTTTACAACCAATTTTATAGATAATGCCTGAATTATTGGTAGGGCTATTTTTTACTACGATTTTTTTTACAATATTGTTATATGAAAATACTACATTAATATCCAAAAGTTTAAGTACATTAGCAATGCCTAAAAAGCCCGGGAAAAATGGAAGTACTAAAATATTTTTTGACAAAGTACGAGTGTTATTATTGCCGCGATAGAAAGTTCGTTTTGTCTTGTTGAGACAAGATTCCATAAACGCAGATGGATAACACAGATCACTTCCAATACCGTTGATTTTTTCTAATTCGGCATCGATGTATTCCGGACTGGCGATCCTAAGGGCGCGGAGAAACATTGAAGAAAAAATGGCCTTCTTAGTGGGGTGTCATGTCCCGAGTAAAAGTGTACGTAGGACAAATTGTTTGTTTTTTTCCGATAGATACTGAACTTAAAACCTGGGCTTTCCCTATGTACACGCACATCCAAAAACGGAATTGAATTGTCTTGTTCCACTTCTAAAGTAAACTTAATGGAGGGACTTGATCATTTAACTGAAGGAGGAAGTTATCCAGGTCACGAGTCATGGGTCAGATACACAAAATATCGTCGACGTACCGCAACCAAAGGATGCCAACCCCCAGGATTCTCGGAATGTAAGTAATTTCGAAAAACTCCATATAAATATTGGAGAGGAGGGACGACAAGGGGTTGCCCATGGCCATCCCAAAAACTTGTTGATAATACTCGTTATTGAAAGTGAATTTACAGTCTTTGATGCAAAGCTTAATAAGTTCCAAAACAATGTGTGAAGGTAGTGGCAGGTCATACTTATGTAATTCTTGGGAGAGAAAGTCAAGCATATCATCAATCGGCACTTTTGTAAACAATGAACAAACGTCAAAACTGATCAATCTATCGTTAGTTTCAGTACGTGCATTATTCAATTTTTCAGTAAGATCCATGGAATTTTTTTACATGTGAATCAGAGATAGTTCCGAGAATGGGGGACAAGACTTTGACAAGCCATTTGGAGAGTTTATAAGTAATAGAGCCCACCGAGCTAATAATAGGGCGCATAGGGTTGCCAAGTTTGTGGGTTTTAATAAGACCGTAAAGGTAGGGCAGAGAAGGTGAAGTGGACATTAAAAGCGGAATTAAGTCCTTATGATCTTTGAGAATGCGTTTCAAGCCACTATCAAATGATTTGATGACGTCATCCTGCGGGTTCTTCCTAAGTTTGCTTTGCATCAAAGACTGTAAATTCACTTTCAATAACGAGTATTATCAACAAGGTTTTGGGATGGCCATGGGCAACCCCTTGTCGCCCCTCCTCTCCAATATTTATATGGAGTTTTTCGAAATTACTTACATTCCGAGAATCCTGGGGGTTGGCATCCTTTGGTTGCGGTACGTCGACGATATTTTGTGTATCTGGCCCATGAATCGTGACCTGGATAACTTCCTCCTTCAGTTAAATGATCAAGTCCCCTCCATTAAGTTTACTTTAGAAGTGGAACAAGACAATTCAATTCCGTTTTTGGATGTGCGTGTACATAGGGAAAGCCTAGGTTTTAAGTTCAGTATCTATCGAAAAAAAAAAACAATTTGTCCTACGTACACTTTTACTCGGGACATGACACCCCCACTAAGAAGGCCATTTTTTCTTCAATGTTTCTCCGCGCCTTAGGATCGCCAGTCCGGAATACATCGATGCCGAATTAAAAAAAATCAACGGTATTGGAAGTGATCTGTGTTATCCATCTGCGTTTATGGAATCTTGTCTCAACAAGACAAAACGAACTTTCTATCGGGGCAATAATAACACTCGTACTTTGTCAAAAAATATTTTAGTACTTCCATTTTTCCCGGGCTTTTTAGGCATTCCTAATGTACTTAAACTTTTGGATATTAATGTAGTATTTTCATATAACAATATTGTGAAAAATATCGTAGTAAAAAATAGCCCTACCAATAATTCAGGCATTATCTATAAAATTGGTTGTAAACAATGTGATTCCTTTCACATAGGTCAGACGGGAAAGGATTTGCACACACGTATAAAACAGCATCAACATTCCGTTAGAACAGGACAGTCGTCCAGTGCCCTTTTTGTCCATTTGTCAGAGTTATCCCACTGTATTGATTGGAATAATGCTTCAGTTTTATTTCACTCTGGCAACATTGTTAATAGAAATATTCTTGAGTGAGCCATTATCCAACTTTCAAATAACTTCAACATAAGCAAAGGTCTTCTTCAACTCGATCCTGTTGTTTTGAATTCCTTCAGAAAAGATTTAGATAAGAAGGGTAGAACGCTAAATCTTTGGTAAACTTGTATGCCACTCTAATAACTTTTATTTTTCAATTTATTTTTATATACAAGATGGGTAGAGTGATAAAACACGGGCAGATTTCCACTATAAATTTGTATTTTTTTTTTTTTTTTAACATTGGTTGGAAACAATGAATTTAATCTTGTGCTAAAAATCGGTAGTTTGATCTTGTGCTAAAAATCGATAGTGTTTCCTTACAAAGTTGTATGTCCCTCCCACAATCTTTTAATTGTTAATATTTTTTTTTTTTTTAATTTCATTCTCCGTTTATTGTATATATATATATATATAATATATATATATATATATATACCTATATATAGATATTTTTTTTTTCTGTAACCTATATATAGGCTGTAACTCTCTATGTACTTCAGTGTTCCTGAGGATGTCATTAGACGAAAGCGCTTGAGCACCATTCTGTTTCCTTTCCTTCGTGGTTTTATTCATCATGAATATTTTTCATGTTACTTTTGTGAAATAATTTTCATATATATATATATATATATATAATATATATACGAAAATTATTTCACGAAAGTAACACATGAAAAATGTTTATGATGAATAAAACCACGAAGGAAAGGAAACACAGAGTGCTGCTCAAGCGCTTTCGTCAAATGACATCCTCAGGAACAGTGATATAAATAAAGAGTTCAAGACTATATGTACGTTACAAAAAAAAAAAATATATATATATATATACATATATAATAAATATAGAAATAAAAATTGTGGGAGGAGCATACAAATTTGTAAGAAAACTACCAATTTTAGCACTTTGCCCGAATTCAAAACAAGATCAAATGGATTGTTTACAACCAATTTTATAGATAATCCCTGAATGATATATAGGTCACAAAAAAATTAAAAAAAACTATAAAAATAAATTGAAAAATAAAAATTGTAAGAGGAGCATACAAATTTATAAGGGAAAATTACCAAAGTTTTGGCACTCTGCCCGTCTTCTCCAAATCCATTTTGAACGAATTCAAAACAACGGTATCGAGTTGAAAAAGACCTTTGCTCATGTTAAAGTTATTTGTAAGTTGGATAATAGCAGACTCCAGAATATTTCTATTAACAATGTTGCTAGAATGAAACAAAACAGAAGCATTATTCCAATCAATACAATGGGATAACTCTGACAAATGGACAAAAAGGGCACTGGACGACTGTATTATCAACAGGTTTTTGGTATGGCCATGGGTAACCCCTTGTCGCCCCTCCTCTCCAATATTTATATGTAGTTTTTCGAAATTACTTACATTCCGAGAATCCTGGGGTTGGCATCCTATGGTTGCGGTACGTCGACGATATTTTGTGTATCTGGCCAGGCACGTGCACAGGGGGGTGCTTGGGGTGCTTGAGCCACTGCCCTTTTTCTTCTTCATATCAAAAGTGCCCTTTTAGTCAAAATTCATAAATATATTGATTCGACATAAATTTGAATTAATTAGTTATATTTTTATTTAGTTACTGCTACTTCAACACATTTTCAAAACTGGAATTACTTTGCTCTATGATTTTTTAATTGAATAATAAACTTAACATACCGTTACTATTATTTTGTCAATCAAGGAGGGCGTCCCTAGTGGTAACACTGACTGCAGCTGTTCACTGTTGATTGCGTCTCTCGGGTATGTGGGTGTATTGTTTACTGTTTGTTTATTTTACGTTAACCTAAGCTAACTAGTGATTTCTCACTGATAATTATGGTAAGTTGGAATCCAAGGCAGTGTGACATTACTCCAAAAAATATTGTATGACATTACTCGTAAAGTTGGTAAAAACGTCCACGTCCCCTACTAGGCTAGGCCCATCAGTACACCAGTGTGTCAAACGATGGATTTTGGGTTTTAGTACTGGCATGAATTTCATTAAATTAATAAATGATTTATTAAACAACATATCATAACCTTTTCATTTTTAATATGAAATTGATTTTTAAAAACAATACAATTTTCATTAAAAGTGAATAAAAATACCTAGATTATTTATTATAAAACGATGCAATAAAACGATGCAATCTTGCAATAAAAACATGCCTTTTTACAACAAATTTTCATTTATTTTCTTTAATCAGCTTTATATACAAAAAATAATGCATTGAATTTAATGGAATTTAAGAATATTTACCACATACAATTTTAAAATTTTTCTTTGTGTGTGTATACATATATATAGCCTATATGGCATTGCGGATTTCATTTTTAAAAATGTTAGGGGAGTGCCCTTTTTTCAACTGAGCCCCTGCCCTTCTGAAAGTCTGTGCACGTCACTGTATCTGGCCCATGAATCGTGACCTGGATGATTTCCTCCTTCAGTTAAATGATTAAGTCCCCTCCATTAAGTTTACTTTAGAAGTGGAGACAACTCAATCCCGTTTGTGGATGTGCGTGTGCAGAGGGAAAGCCCAGGTTTTAAGTTTAGTATCTATCGAAAATAACAAACAATTTGTCCTACGTACACTTTTACTCTGGACATGACACCCCAATTAAGAAGGCTATATTTTCTTCAATATTTCTCCGCGCTCTTAGGATCGCCAGTCCGGAATACATCGATGCCGAATTGGAAAAAATCAACGGTATTGGAAGTGATCTGTGCTACTCACCTACGTTTATGGAATCTTGTCTTAACAAGGCAAAACGAACCTTCTATCGTGTGAATAATAACACTCACACTTTGTCAAAGAATATTTTAGTACTTCCGTTTTTCCCGGACTTTTTAGGCATTGCTAATGTACTTAAACTTTTGGATATTAATGTAGTATTTTCATATAACAATATTGTGAAAAATATCATAGTAAAAATAGCCCTACCACTAATTCAGGCATTATCTATAAAATTGGTTGTAAACAATGTGATTCCTTCCTTTTACATTGGTCAGACGGGAAAGGATTTGAAAACGCGTGTAAAACAGCATCAATATTCCGTTAGAACTGGACAGTCGTCCAATGCCCTTTTTGTCCATTTGTCAGAGTTATCCCATTGTAGTTATTGGAATAATGCTTCAGTTTTGTTTCACTCTAGCAACATTGTTAATAGAAATATTCTTGTGTCTGCTATTATCCAACTTACAAATAACTTTAACATGAGTAAAGGTCTTTTTCAACTCGATCCCTTTTTTTTTTAATTCGTTCAGAACGGATTTAAAAAAGAAGGGTGGAGTGCTAAAACTTTGGTAGTGTTTCCTTATAAATTTGTATGCTTCTCTTACAATTTTTATTTTTCAATTTAGTTTTATAATTTTTTTTATTTTTTTGTGACCTTTTATATCATTCAGGCCTTATCTATAAAATTGGTTGTAAACAATCCATTTGATCTTGCTTTGAATTCGTTCAGAAAGGATTTAGACAAGAAGGGCAGAGTGCTAAAACGTGGGTAGTTTTCCCTTATAAATTTGTATGTTCATCTTACAATTTTTATTTTTCAATTTATTATTATTTTTATATATATTTTTTATATGTATATTTTTTGTGACCTATATATCATTCAGGCATTAACTATAAAATTTGATCTTGTGTTGAATTCAGGCAAAGTGATAAAATTGGTAGTTTTCCTTACAAATTTGTATGTTCCTCCCACAATTTTTATTTCTGTATTTATTACATATATATATTTTTTTTTGTAACCTGTATATAGTCTTGAACTCTTTATTTACTTCAGTGTTCCTGAGGATGTCATTAGACGAAAGCGCTTGAGCACCATTCTGTGTTTCCTTTCCTTCGTGGTTTTATTCATCATATATATATATATATATATATATATATATATATATATATATATATATATAATTTTTTTTTTTTTTTTTTTTTTTTTTTTTCTTCTGAACATTCTGTACAAATAAATGTTTTGAATTTTTAGATTGCTTGTAAATTTCAGCTCAGAAATTTTGGGTCCTTCATTGAAACGAGGTGCCTTTTTCTCTGTCTCTGAAGACAGAGAAAATTCTATGTCATATTGAAACTTGAATGTTCAAAAGGCCTGCTGATTCTCATTATTCTTAAATTATATCATTTGGATGCTTCCCCCCCCCCTCCCCTTTAGAAAGCAACTACGTAATTATAGACTTTTAGTGTGACATTTTCGATATTTGAGTCCGAGGAAAATACTACATGTTTGTGACTTTAAATCTGTCGTATACACAGTATATATTTCTACATTATTAATCGTTTAAGTGATAAGGAAATTAAATATTTAGTAAGAAAATGAAATTAACCAGAATTAAATTAACAAGTTTTCCTTTAAATTTTTTTTAGTAAAACTATTTATTAAAAAATATTTTCTTTTATGTTAATTTCTTTATTAGCACGATGTTTTGAAATAATTTTTGCGTTTAGTGTGGAGGAAAAAATCATGTATTACAGATATATGCCTGAAGATAAATATATAATAAAGTAAATAAATAGTTATGATGATATAATAATAATAATTAATTAAACTCTTAATTACACTGCACGACAAAATTACAAACTTTTTCTGTCTTTTAAACGAAACGAAGTGATTTTTATAAATTTGGATGCGCTGAGTTCAAATCTGATGTAAGAATACCTATATCACCCACCGTTTTGAAGGGAAGTGTAATAAAAGATTTATATACAGATTAGAATATATTGAATACCTCAACATAATTATTACAAGATCAGAACAACAATTAAAATCTTTTTGCTGATGTTTTTCGTTTGTACATACTCTCGGGAGTCGGGAGTTTCCCTAATGAGAAACCACCAAAGTAGTATAGCCTCGTTTGGGGAGACAGACATGGATCAATTTGAAATTTTCCCCCTCACCGTCCTTCATGTCGGCCTCCTGCCTTCCTTCATGAGGATCCTTCACCGTCCTTCGTGATGGTCCTTTATAAGGTGTCTTTCAGGGTCTTTCAAAAATTAAAAACAAATTTAAATTTTTACAAAATTTTTAAAATAAAAAAAATAAGGGATTCATCCTCGCCTTCCTTCACGAGAAAAAATATCCTCCTGTGGGGTTCTTTCACGAGTACAATCAAAAACAAACATGCAAAAACGGACAAAAACAAACAAACAAAAACAATAAAACAAACGTTGGAAACGTTCGTGCAGATGCATTTCTGGAGGCGGCGGACTGGAGAACTAGGCTTCTGCTGGTATATATATATATATATATATATATCGCGTTCATATATGCTAACAAATGTAACCAACATATATATATATATTTCGTATATAAGAACTCAAGTGCAAGGAAAACATCAAAAATTCATTTAACGCCATTCTTGATCTCATCGTTTCGGCTTAATATATTAATTACGATACCACACAAAATAAAATTAGAATAAATACAATTAACTCATAAACAAATTTTGCCTTGTTCTAATATTTGTATTACGAAATAGATCCAGTAACTACTAACTAAATTAATTTTAATTTCATTTATCTAATCTAAGGGGAGACTAATATATTTCAATCCATTCGTATAGTAACGTGGTAATAATCATCATGAAATATTATCATTATTACCATATTCCCGGGCGGTTCGCCTCATTTTTCATTTATTCGTTATTTCTCTTCCCCGTGTGCAGAGACGCTCCTTATTTACGTCGTTTCTATTCATTTATATACTGCGTGGTCATTGCAGTTAAATGCATATATATATTATATATATATATATATATATATATATATATGCGGGACCGTACAAAATCTGCTTCATCGCGCATTCCAGTTTGTGTCTATTTCATTTCTAAGGCTAGGGACAGAGCACGCAAGCATTTTCCAGATGTATATTATTGTGTACAGCTCGCGCCTTCTTCCGAGAGAATAGAGTTCCAGGGATTGTCGTCGAGACCAGTAGTCTTCACCTTCCGTTTCCTCTATCTTAGACAAAAAGTCCTTTGTATAGCTTCACTGTTCGCATTGTCTCGTTTCCTGTATGGGTTTGTGACTACTGAGCAATACTCAATTATTGGCAGGACTTGATTCTTCCATAATTTGAGCATGATGTTTGCTTTGCTGCTGCAGAAATTCCTCCAGATGATCCCCATTATTTTTCTATTCGTTGTAATTTTGATGTCATAGTGCTCTCTGAATTCTGCATCCGACGACATTATTACTCCAAGATCCCTGACTTATGGATTTGGTGTTATCTGTTTGGCTTCCACAGTTTTGTAGCCTTTTTCTGTACATCGTTGTTATCGCCATATCTTGGAAGTTGGAATTTTTCCTCGTTAACTTCGTATTGTTGTTTTCTGCCCTCTGGAATAATGCTTCAATCTCGTTTCGTAACTTTCTTATGTCGACTTCGTTCAATATATCTTTACAATACAATCCTTAATATCTACATCAGTAATTGCAATCATTATTATGAACAGCAAGGGAGCTAATACTGTCCCTTGTGGGACAAAGCTCGCGACTCCCGAGACTTCCGATTTAACTCCGTTTACCATCACTCTTTGTGTTCTTTGCGTCAAGAAATTAAATAGCCACCTTCCTAGCTTTCCAGTAATTCCTTTATTCTTAAGTTTGTGTGCTATGATTACATGGTCATATTTATCGAAGGCTTTAGCAAACCCCGTATATATTACATCTATGTTTTGTCAGACATAATATTTCCAATATTTCTCTGGTGGTCCAGTAGCTGTGATAGGCATGTTCTTCCAGCACTGAAGCCATGTTGATCTGGGTTATATAAGTCTTTTTCTTGTCGGTGGTAGGTAGTTTTGCCTATATATATATATTATATATATATATATTATATGTGTCTCCCAGCAACTGATACAATGAGCAAACCAACATACTTATATATATATATATAAATTATAATATATATATATATATATATATATATATATATATATATATATATATATATATATCGTAAAAGAACGACGCTTGTATAGGAGATATTCCGCGCAAGACGAGAAAGAGAAAACAACAAATGAAAAAATGAAGTACCACCTGGGAATCGAACCGGCAATCGGAAGATCCCGGGTTCGATTCCCAGGTGGTACTTCATTTTTTCATTTGTTGTTTTCTCTTTCTCGTCTTGCGCGGAATATCTCCTATACAAGCGTCGTTCTTTACGTTATTTATACTGCGTGTTCTTTGCAGTTGAATGTATATAATGTTACGGCAAGCGGGAGGTGCCCCCTTGGGGCATTGGTTTCTGCGAGTATGTAGAGGAATTACGGCATTTGGAAGAGTGAGTCCATGGTGTAGTGGTTATCGCGTCTGACCGGCAATCGGAAGATCCCGGGTTCGATTCCCAGGTGGTACTTCATTTTTTCATTTGTTGTTTTCTCTTTCTCGTCTTGCGCGGAATATCTCCTATACAAGCGTCGTTCTTTACGTTATTTATACTGCGTGTTCTTTGCAGTTGAATGTATATAATGTTACGGCAAGCGGGAGGTGCCCCCTTGGGGCATTGGTTTCTGCGAGTATGTAGAGGAATTACGGCATTTGGAAGAGTGGAGTCCATGGTGTAGTGGTTATCGCGTCTGACCGGCAATCGGAAGATCCCGGGTTCGATTCCCAGGTGGTACTTCATTTTTTCATTTGTTGTTTTCTCTTTCTCGTCTTGCGCGGAATATCTCCTATACAAGCGTCGTTCTTTACGTTATTATACTGCGTGTTCTTTGCAGTTGAATGTATATAATGTTACGGCAAGCGGGAGGTGCCCCCTTGGGGCATTGGTTTCTGCGAGTATGTAGAGGAATTACGGCATTTGGAAGAGTGGAGTCCATGGTGTAGTGGTTATCGCGTCTGACCGGCAATCGGAAGATCCCGGGTTCGATTCCCAGGTGGTACTTCATTTTTTCATTTGTTGTTTTCTCTTTCTCGTCTTGCGCGGAATATCTCCTATACAAGCGTCGTTCTTTACGTTATTTATACTGCGTGTTCTTTGCAGTTGAATGTATATAATGTTACGGCAAAGGCGGGAGGTGCCCCCTTGGGGCATTGGTTTCTGCGAGTATGTAGAGGAATTACGGCATTTGGAAGAGTGGAGTCCATGGTGTAGTGGTTATCGCGTCTGACCGGCAATCGGAAGATCCCGGGTTCGATCCCAGGTGTTACTTCATTTTTTCATTTGTTGTTTTCTCTTTCTCGTCTTGCGCGGAATATCTCCTATACAAGCGTCGTTCTTTACGTTATTTATACTGCGTGTTCTTTGCAGTTGAATGTATATAATGTTACGGCAAGCGGGAGGTGCCCCCTTGGGGCATTGGTTTCTGCGAGTATGTAGAGGAATTACGGCATTTGGAAGAGTGGAGTCCATGGTGTAGTGGTTATCGCGTCTGACCGGCAATCGGAAGATCCCGGGTTCGATTCCCAGGTGGTACTTCATTTTTTCATTTGTTGTTTTCTCTTTCTCGTCTTGCGCGGAATATCTCCTATACAAGCGTCGTTCTTTACGTTATTTATACTGCGTGTTCTTTGCAGTTGAATGTATATAATGTTACGGCAAGCGGGAGGTGCCCCCTTGGGGCATTGGTTTCTGCGAGTATGTAGAGGAATTACGGCATTTGGAAGAGTGGAGTCCATGGTGTAGTGGTTATCGCGTCTGACCGGCAATCGGAAGATCCCGGGTTCGATTCCTAGGTGGTACTTCATTTTTTCATTTGTTGTTTTCTCTTCTCGTCTTGCGCGGAATATCTCCTATACAAGCGTCGTTCTTTACGTTATTTATACTGCGTGTTCTTTGCAGTTGAATGTATATAATGTTACGGCAAGCGGGAGGTGCCCCCTTGGGGCATTGGTTTCTGCGAGTATGTAGAGGAATTACGGCATTTGGAAGAGTGGAGTCCATGGTGTAGTGGTTATCGCGTCTGACCGGCAATCGGAAGATCCCGGGTTCGATTCCCAGGTGGTACTTCATTTTTTCATTTGTTGTTTTCTCTTTCTCGTCTTGCGCGGAATATCTCCTATACAAGCGTCGTTCTTTACGTTATTTATACTGCGTGTTCTTTGCAGTTGAATGTATATAATGTTACGGCAAGCGGGAGGTGCCCCTTGGGGCATTGGTTTCTGCGAGTATGTAGAGGAATTACGGCATTTGGAAGAGTGGAGTCCATGGTGTAGTGGTTATCGCGTCTGACCGGCAATCGGAAGATCCCGGGTTCGATTCCCAGGTGGTACTTCATTTTTTCATTTGTTGTTTTCTCTTTCTCGTCTTGCGCGGAATATCTCCTATACAAGCGTCGTTCTTTACGTTATTTATACTGCGTGTTCTTTGCAGTTGAATGTATATAATGTTACGGCAAGCGGGAGGTGCCCCCTTGGGGCATTGGTTTCTGCGAGTATGTAGAGGAATTACGGCATTTGGAAGAGTGGAGTCCATGGTGTAGTGGTTATCGCGTCTGACCGGCAATCGGAAGATCCCGGGTTCGATTCCCAGGTGGTACTTCATTTTTTCATTTGTTGTTTTCTCTTTCTCGTCTTGCGCGGAATATCTCCTATACAAGCGTCGTTCTTTACGTTATTTATACTGCGTGTTCTTTGCAGTTGAATGTATATAATGTTACGGCAAGCGGGAGGTGCCCCCTTGGGCATTGGTTTCTGCGAGTATGTAGAGGAATTACGGCATTTGGAAGAGTGGAGTCCATGGTGTAGTGGTTATCGCGTCTGACCGGCAATCGGAAGATCCCGGGTTCGATTCCCAGGTGGTACTTCATTTTTTCATTTGTTGTTTTCTCTTTCTCGTCTTGCGCGGAATATCTCCTATACAAGCGTCGTTCTTTACGTTATTTATACTGCGTGTTCTTTGCAGTTGAATGTATATATATATATATATATTCTTAGTCATTATTATTTTAAATGAAGGATTTATCTATACTTCACTATACAGTAGAGGTTTGGTATCCCAGTGCAATGAAGGTTTGGCAAAGTAACCTTTCAGGTATAAAATAAAGGCTACGGTAGACTGTTTTAGTAGCATGTCAGAGATATTTTTCAGGATCATCATTAATTCTCTCTTTCACTTTCATTAAGTTTCACTTCATTTGCAGAATAAGAGTCGTAACCATGAAGTTGGCATGCAGAAATCTTTTGTAAAATAATTGCGGAAATTTTAGTTTTAAGATTTCGTTTGGCTTATAAATATTCATGAACGAATAAATCAGAAATGTTTCAGATTGTTTAACGTTTGTTCTATCTTAATTCAGATTCTCAGGGAAGTGATAAAGCCGAACCACGTTGGGACAGAGGTTTATCACCGAGACCCGACCCCAACGGGAAAGGCAATCTAACGGATTTGGGTGTATATGCGAAATGGTTGGGTTTCTCTTTCGCTGGGTCAAAAATTTTTGGATTCGTTTCGCTGGATGGTGCGACTTTTGTAAGGCAGATTCGAAGACGCTTGCTAAAATTGAACCACGACGGGAGTCATAAAATTGGGACTTCGAATCTGTTAACTATATTTAAATGTATTTTTGGGAAGAAGGAGGGGTCTATACTCGGAAGTCAGGTCCAGCTCCAATCAGGGGTCCCAGGATCCTGGGAAACGTAGTAAAGACGCCTTCTTTCCCTCTTGTATGGGTAATAACCTTCTGGGACGGCCTTGGGAGAAACAAATGGTTTGATAGGCTTTCAGAACATTGGAAGGCGGGGTCCTTCAAAATTGTAAAGTAAATTCGAAAATTGTTAAGTCAGTTGGTAGTCGTCCTCCTTGAAATTAACTGTGGCTAAATAAACCCTATTAGACTTGTGGTGTAAGAAATTAGAATTGAAAGTATAAACTGTCTCCGGATTGAAATTAAGAACTTGTATTGTATTTCATTCGTTTACGCGGAAACTTGTGCATAAGAATTTTATTGATAGCGACCTTAACCGAGAACTTGGTTGGATCTTTTAATGTTAGCCAACAGACCAAGAATTTTGTGAACTTTCCATTAATTTAATTTGGTTCAAATTAAATGCTAAAAGGGGTACATCTGTGCCCTAGTTTACTGAACCCGTCAATTTGGGTTTGGAAGGAAGTCCCGTTATTTGGTAGATTGTCGTTTTGGTTTTGGGCGGGCCATAAATCCGCGGAACGTACGCAGCACTATTGAGAGTAATTTGTCACCTGCAGTCGTAAGCAGAATAATTCTTCAATTCTCTTGGTCGATTTTGACCACTTCATTTCTCGTTATTTGTTTTGTTGCACTAAAATATAAAGCCCCTCTATATAAATGACTTAAATTCAGATAACTGTGAACGTTTTTCTTTGAATTCATAAGTGGATTGTACTGTAAAGAAAATTGGTAAATTTAATTGATTTAAATTCAGATCACTGTGAACTTTGTCTGTGAATTTATAATTGGATTGTATTGTATGAAAAATTGGTAAATTTACTTCAGAATAAATTTCCGAAATTCATGTACTGTTTCGAGTGACATTTAATAAACTTTATAAGAGGGCGTGTGTTGTTTTAGATACCTTGCAATAGGCCTCTCTTGTAAGCTGAGGGTCAATTATCATTCAAAGATTGAAATTCAAAGTAGGCTTTCAGTAAACCGAAGGGAACTTCCGCCTATCAATTTAAAGAGCCATCCGTCTGGATAAGTCGAGTCATCCTGAACGCAAAGAAAACGCACGTAAGAAATAATTTTAAATAGAATTAAAGGGTAGCGCCCCACTTATACGGTGTCAGTGAAGTGAAGTAACATAATTAAAAGGGTGTCCAGCGCCATAAATAAATAAACGGGTTGGGCACTACATAAATGGTGTCGGAAGTTGCAAAAGAAAGAAAAGTGCGCACACCTACAGTAAGTAAAAGAGTTGCGCACAACATAAATGGTGTCACAGAAGTGGGATCCTATTGCAAGGTAGTGGTAGCAAGAGTGTAACCTTTTGTTAAAATAAATTTGCGTGACAATAAAACACTAACGTAGAAATATTGGGAACAGTGATTTGTCAAAATAAACGTTGGTACAGAATAAAACACTAACGTAGAAATATTGGGAACAGTGATTTGTCAAAATAAACTTTGGTACAGAATAAAACACTAACGTAGAAAATTGGGAACAGTGATTCGTTAAAATAAACTTTGGTACAGAGTAAAGCATTAACGTAGCAGTATTTGGAGCAGTAATTCTTGAAAATAAATTTGCGTGACAGTAAAGCACGAACGTAGAAAGTATTTGGAACAGTAATTCGTTGAAATAATTGGGAACAGTAAAAAGTGTCGCTAACAGTGATTACAGTTTTAAAGGTTTTGAAAAAAAAATAAATAAACAAATAAGTTTCGCGATGTCGGTAAAGAGCGTGGAAATAACGAATGAAGAAGACAGTACAAGTGACATGAGTGATTTCGAACCAATGGAAAGTTTGGAAAATTTAAGAAGGATAAATTTTTCCAACATTAATCGGCTATTAAAGGAATGCAAGGAATTAGGGGAAGAAATAAATCGAAGAGGGTCGAAACTGGAAGACCTTGTAATGACTACTCCGCGGTTGGAGTATTGGGACAACCGCAGGTCGGGGGTTCGTCCCGAAGAATCTCTCTAGTTCCTCCCGTTACAGAAGAAGAACTTTCGACGCAGGAAAGGGTTGGGTGGAGACCAGAGAACCCAGAAGACATCCCAAAGAACCCTTGCAGAAGTGCACACACCACAAGAGACGAGAAACACCGCACCGACGAAGACCGGCAGAAGAATATAGAAACCGTCGTACAGGTATTAAAGAGTACTAGCTTACCTTTGCAACGTGAACAGGCAGTAAGGGGTCCTGAGCAAACGACTTTTGGACACACATTGGAAGAAGTTCGCCGAAGTTTATGGGCGAACGGGCACAAGAGAACCCAGGAACCAGCCCAAACGCCGTCAGGAAGGAAAAAGGTGAGACACTCAACATAATTGCCAAGATTATTAAGTTCAGGTAATGCCTTGGTTCAGGCTAATCCCATAAGGAGACATATTAAAGTGGCATACTAAGGACGCGTTGAAGTTATGCCGGAGTAGCTTGTAATTGCATCAAAGGAACATCCTTTCGGGATATTGGATGGAATCAATCAGTTTTCGGTAAACAACCAAGCTTAGGACTAAGAGATGAAGATGTCCTAAGAGAAGAAACGCCACAAACAGAAGCCGAAGACTGCAGAAACTGCAAAATCCTCCCACATCCTGGGACTACAACTCACAACATCCAGAAGAAAGAACAGCCACGAAGGAGGACAACATCAAGGATGTGGAGGTGAACGACGGAGACAAGTCCATCAAGAGAGGAGAGCCCAGAAGGAAGAACTGTGACACTGGTCACAGGAGGAATAAACAACTCAAGAATGTGACTACAACCCCATGAGAAACCAGAAGAGAAAACAAACCAAGTCAAATGAAGACAGCGACTCCAAAGAGGAAACAATGGAAGAAAGTGGCCGGAGCCAGTGCAAGATTTGTCAGCAAATGGAATTGGGAAGAGGCGTGCCCTCGAGCAAACCTTCAGCGGGACTGGAAGGAAGCCTCCCGAATAGCTTCAGAGGAAGTAGCGGCGAGTCCGTCGGCTAGGACTGATCACCCTACCAGTATCGTCGCTCAACAAGCTTCCACCGCGCTGGACGATGGTGGAGCTTCCGTCACATGACATAAGCTATGCACAAGAACATCGGGAGCCTTCTTTGGACAGTTGCCAACTTCTCAGTACACAGTTGCACCGGCCCCGCCCATTCATGTAAGGGGAGTAGAAGTAAGTTTGACTATGGGAAGGGGGGTTGAAGAATTCTTTTGTGTCTGTATAATTCCAGAGGCTCAGCAAGACTTGACTATAGGCGTGTTGTTTCGGAGGATATGAAGACGAAACAAAGGTAACTTTGAAGAGAAAAGAGTCGTCACTCTGAACGAAGAGGTAACCAGACCAGGAATGGGAGCAGACAGAATAAAGAAGCCAGTAGGATTCTGACAAGGAGGGTCAGAATGAAACCCGGGGACGCGGTTCCCGTGGACGTCTATTCTCCGCTGCAGGGATATGCGGTGAGGCTCGAGGATACTTGGAGAAGTTGTCGAGCAGAATCCCAAAGGGAAGTTAAAGGATATGGGATAGACGGTGAAGAAAATTGGGGATATAGGTTCCCCTGGACGTCTATTCTCCGCTGCATGGGATATGCGGTGAGGCTCGAGGATACTGGGAGAAGTTGTCGAGCAGAAGCCCAAAGGAAAGTTAAATGAAAAGGGAATAGACAGAGAAGAAATTTGGGGTTATGGTTTACCCTGGACGTCTACTCTCCGCTGCAATGGATGTGCAGTGAGGCTCAGCGTGATTTGCAAGTATCATAGAGCGGAAATCTCAACGGGAAGTTAACCCTTTCCAAGGAGGCGGTAAAGTTACTCTTGAGAAACAAAGGTGACGACTGAAGCGTATTACCTTGAAGACAAGATGACATCGGCATGGTGGTTGAGGCAACGAGAACGGGGAGGTTAGTCGGAACAGCCGTGCGATTCCTCGCCCGAAAAGAAAAAAATGGAACAAGTGTCACTGTGAGAAAGAGTCGAAAGTCCACAAGTGACTAAGAAGATTGACACACCTCAAGACGCATGTTCACCGATGTCCGTCGCTCTCAAAAGGAAGAAGACCGACGAGGGAAAGACAGATTAATTACTACCGTCACAGGTAGAGTACCAGGACCACGTGATCACTAGGAACGAAGAGTGACCACAGGAGTCCAAAGGGAAGCGATTAACAAGAAAAGAAGCGTGGGGCCCTGAGGCTCTGTGTAGACTATAGACCTTGACGCCATCGGCATAAAGGACAAATATCCATTACCCATCATTGATGAAACCTTGGCCAAGCTGCACGGGACTCATTACTTCTCGAGCATGGATTTACGCTCGGGATATTGGCAGTTGGCCATTCACGACGATAGCATCTCGAAAACTGCCTTCTCCACGGGAAGCGGTCATTTCGAGTTCAGGGTGGTCCCGTTTGGGTTGTCCAATAGTCCACCAGTGTTCCAAAGAGTAATGAATTTTATTTTTCGGGAGCAACTGGACAAGGAAGTACTGATTTACTTGGATGACCTCATTGTCCTTGGAAGGTCTTTAGAAGAACATGACGAGAGGGTACGACGAGCCTTGGATAGCCTACACCGCCAACTTAAAGGTAAAGTTAGAAAAATGTCAGTTATTACAGTCCCAGGTGGGGTATTTAGGCCATGTGGTCACCAGGAACGGGGTGAAGCCACAGGAATCCAAAGAAGAGGCCATCAAAAACTCCCAGAGGCCAACTAACAAAAAGGAATTGAAGCAATGTTATATTTGGTCAGAGAGTCATCGTCCGTTCTGACCATAAGCCGTTGAAGTGGCTTCTGAGGGAAGGACACCGAGAGCCCAATGGAAGACTAGAGCGTTGGTTATGACACTGCAAGACTACGACGTTCTCATCGAGTACGTGAAAGGCAAACTCAACAGAGTGGCCGATTGGTTGTCCCGCCCGCCTGGAGTGACTAAGGAGTTTGTGAACGCAATATACGAAAAAGCGATCATTGATCGCAAGGTAATCAGCAAACACCAGCAGAAGGACGTTGAAATAGCGGCAATTCGAGCAGCCATCGAAGAAGGAAGGCTTTCAGCTGGCCCGTATCCAAGCCCATCCAGCCGTCGAGAGTCAAACTAGTGAGGAACCTGCTGGTTTACATCGATGCGAACGGAAGAGAGGTCATCGTAGTTCCTAAAAATTGGAGAGCAGCTCATTTGGAACGCACACACGGACGTCGGGAGCATCATCCGGGAGCTGCAGGGACTACAGAAATCCTACGGGACCTCTATTTTTGGCCAGGTATGGTTCAACAGGTACGGCAGGTAGTCCAACGTGCGACACGTGCGCGCGAAACAAACAGACGCGGAAAGTGACTGTGGAAACAATGCCTTGTGTGCGAGGCCACAGTCCTTGGGAACTTCTGCACGTGGACTTAGTTGGTCCCCTTCCTCCGACCGGGGAAGGCAGCAATTATATCCTCACGTGTGTGGACAGTTTCAGCAATTTACCATCCTGGCAGCAGCAATAAAGGACAAGACGGCCCGGGAGGTGGCGGACAAGTTCCATCGTTTAATACTGTGCAAACTGGGCGCCCCTTCAGCAGTAGTATCCGACCAAGGTAAGGAGTTCTGGAACTCTACCTTGCAGGAGCTCTTCAGGGTTTGGGAAGTACAACACCAACGGACCGCCGCATACCATCCCCAAAGCAACGGGAGATCGAACGTCTGAATAAGGAGCTCTGCATCAAACTCCGCATACTTTGTGAAGAAACTGGACGAGACTGGGATAAAATCCTCGACACCGTGGAATTGTCCCTGAACATCCGAGTGCACCGAGCCACGGGGTATTCTCCTTCTTCTTGATGTACGGGCGAACCCCAACGTACCTTCAAAGTTTTCGCATGCCACAGGAGGCGTGCATGAGCCCGTACAACCCAGAGGAATACGCCGAAGACCGAAAGAAGGAGTCTGAGCGAAATCTACCGCCGAGTGGAAGAGTTCATGCGGAGTACGAGAAGGCTAACGGAATCAAGGAATTGAAGCCGTTCGAAGAAAGGCGCCCCATGGCTTGGTGTACATTGATTACCCAGACCGGGCAGAGGCAAGTTGGAGCCCCGGTACGAGGGTCCATACATCATCATCGAACAGAAGACTCCAGTCACTTATCTCCTGCGTCACATGATCACTGGACATCAGATAGTGATCCATCGAGACCGCATCCGCCGCAGCATCGAGGCCCCATGGGACGTCGAGCGACAAGGCGGGGCTGACGGCGCAGGGGATGAGATGGGGGAAGGGCCACCGCCCCTCCTCTCTGGAGATCCTCCCTCGACACCGGAGAAACATCAACAGGGGGAAGTGAACCGGAGTGCGCTTCTTGCCCGCTGGCAGGACCGAGTGGCGGAATGGGATCCGTCGGGGCCTCCGAGCTACTTCCTCCACGAGAGCTTCGCCCAGGGAACGGAGGAACATCGACCCGTGGAGGTGAACCGGAGTGCACCTCCTCCCCTGGCAGGACCGAGTGGCGGGCAGGAGCCGCCGGTGCTTCCGAACTACCTCCTCGCGGGGACCTTATGGGAATAGGGTCCCCCGGACAAAGCAGACAGGCTGCTTTCACAGGCCACCGGTTGAGCGTCCGTACGTCTTAGGCCCCGACCTCGAGTACACTACGAAGAACCCGAGGATGACTAAAACTAAATGTGTCAGTGTTAGTGTCCCAATAAAGGGGACAAGTAAATGAAAAATTTTTGTGAAAATTGGGAGTAAATTTTTGTGTAAAATTGTGAGTAAAGTGATGATACCTGACCCTAGTTAAGAAAGTTTGCATCAGAGTGCAAAATTAAAGGAGAGGAGGGATGTCGTAACCATGAAGTTTGCATGCAGAAATCTTTTGTAAAATAAGTGCAGAAATTTTAGTTTTAACATTTCGTTGTGTACATCTCTGAAAGCAAGGTGGTTTGGCTATTCATGAACGAATAAATCAGAAATGTTTCAGATTGTTAGAAAATCTAGAAGAGGAAGAACCATTGTTGTCCCAAGGCGATATGATGACTAAGCTGATTGATGCAGCATTGCTTGTATATATTAGCATTTTTGGGCTCTTGTGGCATCATTGTTTGGGCACTCTTGTGGCATCAATTTGGGCCGCTGCGCGTCTTTTCTATTCGTTTGTGGAATGCTGTACTTACAGGGTGTGGTCTTATAGAGAGCTCTCTTCCAATTCAGTTTGGTTGTTTAGATACAAGATTGTTGCATCGTGCAATAGTGCAGGTTGTGTTGTTGTTGCAAGGTTGAGAAAGAAGACCATAAATAGTGCCCCTTTTGTTTTTATCTTAAATTCATGCAACTGAGGCCTAAGGTAGGCCCACATCGAGTCAGCAACCCTGAGGTAGGACCTAATAGGACCTCAAGTCCGTAAGTTTTTAATTTTAGCTTAACTTGGGCTGTAGGTTGAACTGGCCCTTTAGAACTTGGCCGTTCACGGCTCAGCTGGGATTTTGGACCCAATAAATAAATAAATAACATGGTCCTTAAGAACCGGATTCTAGCCCAAGACTGAGTCAGTGACTATTTTTCGGCAAAGTTCTGATTGTGCAAATTGTAGCCCAAGTTAGGCCTAGACGGGTTGAGCATTATTGAATTAAGGTCCCAGGGTAGAAAGTTTGGTAATAAAATTGCGAAACTTGGCCACTTATATGTCGTTGTTTTTGGCCTACATTTTTACAGGTTTGTTTAATTTCGGTTTATTATTCGTAGGCGAAGGTTGCAGACTTCGGTGCGCCAGTTACTTGGGTGGAAAATTTGGTATTCCATACTGGTGGTTGGTAGTACCCCACCCAGCAATTCAGTTTATTTGAAAAAAGTAAAATTTGCGTGTGATCAGTTTGGTTAAGTATTTTTGCCAATTCAGCTCATTTGGCATTGAGCCCAGTTGTTGTTTGCACAGAGCAAGAGGATTTAAGCTTAGTGATTGCGCAGCTTTCCATATTAGAAACTAAAAAGGTTGCTCTAAGTGAAGTAAGTGTTAAAATTGAGGCTCTTATAGAAGAGGATGAAATAGAAAATAACATAATTTACTTTGAAGAGATTATTGATGATATAATTAAAGTATGCCACAGAGCAAAAGAGTTTAGCAGCTCAGTACAGTTAGAGACCAGGTCAATAATGAAACACAACACTCAACAAATGGTGTTTGTGAAGTTAAGGTTAACAATCTGCAGTTCAATTACCGAGGCTTGTACTCAAAACATTTTCTGGGAGTATTCAGGAATGGCAAGGATGGGCAGACAGTTTTCAATCAGCAGTTCATTCTAGTCAAGTGTTAAGTGCGGTGGAGAAGTTTAATTATTTGCAGTCCCTCTTGGAAGGGGAGGCAGCAAAGACAATAGCAGGATTAGCATTAACAGAGGCTAATTATAATGTGGCTTGGGATATATTAAAGAAACGGTTTGGTAAGCCAGAGATTTAATTAAAAGCCACCTCCGTGAACTTTTAGCTATACCTCCTGTTAATAATCCTAATAGTGTCAAGGAGTTACGGCAGTTATATGATGAATTTGAAGTTAGAACTAGGTCCCTGGACAACTTGGGTGTAGGAATGGAAAGGTATGGTATAATGTTGGTACTATACTGGAGTCTAAATTGCCTAGCTCAATTTTGCTTGAATTAAGTAGGGGACACTCTACAGAACATGTGTACATCCCCTTCAGCAGATGTTAAGTTTTAGGCACAGAATTAGCAAGACGAGAGGGAATTGAGTTTGCACAGTGGATGTTAAACAAGGGGACAAAGGCAGGCACAGCACCAAAGTTTCTACAAAAAGGAATAGCCCAGGTACAGTGTCAGCTCTACATGCATCCTTGAGAATAAATTAAAGGGAATCAAGGAATGCATATTTTGCGAAGGCAACCACAAGTCATATAAATGTGAGGTGGCTGAGGCTTTACCTTTGAGGAGAGAAAGGACAGGGTAACTAAGTCCACAGCATGTTTTAAATGTTTTTTGAAAGGTCATAGAGCAAGGTTTTGTAAGTTTAAAATTTTGTGCAAAAAATGCCATGGAGGCATCAGCCATTATTGTGTGAAAACACTCTAGTAGGCCTACCCCAGAAGTAGATCAGTGGCACATGCCACTGCTATGAAAGGGAGTAAAAGTAAAGGGGGATTATTGCAAACACTGCAGCATTATTAATTGGGAATGATGGAGAAGCTACTGTAAGAGTGTTGTTTGATAGTGGTAGCCAGTGTAGTTTTATTAAGACCAGAATTTCCAGAAAATTGAAGTTTAAAGAACTTAAGAGGGAAAATTTAAGAATTTCTGGTTTGGGGGTTCCGTTCAAAACCGAACCAAAGTTAAGAAGGTAGAAGTTCTGGTTAAGGGGTTGTTACCACAAAGTCCCACTATCAAGGTCCAAGCTGTAGAGATTGAGAACTTTGTGCTCCAGTCACTACTTGTTTAGATATGGCATGTGTCCAAGAATTGCAAGTTAAAGGAATTAATTTGGGCAATAATAAGTTTGAAGGAACAGAAGATATTAGTCTTTTGATTGGGCTGACTATTATTGGGACTTCATCACTGGTAATATTGTCCGCACATCTCGAGGCCCGGTAGCTATTGAAAGTAAGCTAGGCTGGATGCTACATGGTAGCTATTGCAATGAAATGGAGTTAAGCTCTTTTTGTTAAGATTGAGGAGAACAGCCATGGTTTGGAAAGGCATTTGAAAGCGTTTTGGGAACTTGAATCCATTGGCATAAAGGACAAACAGGCAAGTACAGTGAACATGATGTTTTAGAGCAATTTGAAAAAGGGATTGGGTTTAGAGATGGTTGCTATGAAGTTGGCCTACCTTGGAAGGATTCTTGCAAACCCAGTTCAAACCTTCAGCTAGCTAATAGGAGGTTGGAGACTTCATTGTACAGGCTAAGAAAAAATGAGTTGTTGTTAATTGAATACAATGAGGCCATCCTAAGCTATGTAAGGGAGGGCTATGCTGAAAGGGTGCAAGGTGAGCTGGTGAGCCAGGAGCACATTATCTGCCACACCATGCAGTGGTACGGCGAGACAAAACTACCACCAAACTGAGGTAGTTTTTGATGGCTCAGCCAAGGACAAAGGTGGTGTCCTTGAATGACTGTTTGGATGCTGGGCCAAATTTAAATGCAGATTTATTTTCCTTGTTACTGAGATTCAGGTTTGGTAGAGTAGCATTGACTGCAGATGTGAAGCAAGCCTTTTTGCGGATAAAGTTAAAACCAGAGGACAGAGATGCAGTAAGGTATCTGTGGGTGGATACGAAAGACTTGTTGGAAAATGAACCTAAGGTTCAAGCATATAGAATGAAGTCAGTGTTGTTTGGCCTCAGCTCTAGTCCATTTCTGTTGGCAGCTACTATGCAGTACCATTTTAAGAAATATTCTGAAGTCTATCCTAACACTATTGAACACATAAGGAAAAATTTTTATGTTGATGATTTGCTGTGTTCGTGGATAATACAGAAATGGCTAAACAGATATTCATGGAGGCTAGAGCTATAATGAGGGAGGCTGGCATGGAGCTTAGAAAATGGCAGACCAATCATTCTCAATTACAAGAGTTTATGAGTCAGTCCTGTGTAGTACCTGATGCAGCAGAAAGTATTGAGGATTCTGGTATTAAGGAGTTGTGGGCAATAGACGCAAAGGTGCTAGGCATGTTTGGCAGCAAGGAGAGGATTTGTTTACCTTCAATGGAAATCTTTAGTAGAGCTGGCTGAGAATGAGACAAGGTGGACAAAACGTACAGCTCTTAGTTTGGCTTCAAAGGTCTTTGATCCTCTTGGATTCCTGGCTCCATTTGTGATAAAGTCAAAAATTTGGTTTCAGAGCCTCTGGGAAATTGGACTTGGTTGGGACCAAGAGTTACCTGATCATATGGTGGTAAGGTGGAAATATTGGTTCAAAGAATTGGCACATCTTGGAGACATTGAAATCCCAAGATGGTACTTTGGAGAGTTGAACAATAGTCCAGACAATTTGGAGCTGCACATCTTTTGTGATGCAAGTGAGGAAGCCTATGCAACTTGTATTTATATAAGAGGCACATTCAAAGAGGAAGTAAGTTGCAGGTTGGTTGCTGCAAAGAGCAGAGTAGCACCTTTGAAAAGGCTTTCTATTCCAAGGTTGGAATTGATGGGTGCAGTTATTGCTAGTCGGCTTGCAGTTAAAGTGCAAAAGTCTTTGGCCCTCTGTGAAATTCCAAGCTATTATTGGACAGACTCCACTATAGTTTGGCACTGGTTAAGAAGCCAGGCAAGGAAATGGAAACCATTTGTTGCCAATAGGGTGGAGGAAATTCAAGCGCACACAGATCCCAAGCAATGAAGCATTGTCCAGGCATCTAAAACCCGGCTGATTTACCAACACGAGGAATTTCAGTGAAAGATCTTGCACAATCAAGTTTGTGGTGGAATGGGCCAGAGTGGCTAAAATTGGAAGTGAAAACTGGCCTTCTAATCAGCCTATTGTAGGAGAATGCAGGCTGAAGAAGCATGGGAGTGAGGAGGTGAGGAAAATGCACTGTGAACAGTTATCAAGTTATGCAGCAGGACCCCTTATTGAGGCTTGAGGACATTAGCAGTCTGAAAAGGTTGTTAAGAGTGACAGCATGGGTATATAGATTTACCAATATTAAGGGAGAAACAAGAAGGGAAGGAATTCTGAACAGTAAGGAGATTCAGCAAGCCAGGAAATACTGGGTGGTATATGTGCAGAAGGAAAAATTTGGTGAAGAGAGGGAATTGCTCACCAGCCGTCCATTACAGGTTTTACCAACACATTCTGCTCTCAAGGGTTTGGATGTGTTTTTGGATCAGGATTTATTGAGAGTAGGAGGTAGACTACAGTTTTCTGGGCTTCCAGAGGAGAAAAGACATCCAATTTTGCTACCTTCTGGGGGGCACTTTGTGGACCTTTTGATCCTGGATACTCATCATAAGCTGTTACATGCGGGAGTTAGAGAAGTGATAATAGAGATCAGACAACAGTTTTGGATTCCCAAAATTAGACAAGTGTAAAAAAGGTCTTGCATAAATGTGTGGTTTGCAAGCGTTGGAGTGCAAAGCTTTATTATGAAAAGGTAGCTCCACTTCCACGAGAACGGTGTGTCTATACTGCCCCATTTGATGTAGTGGGAGTAGACTTCGCAGGTCCAGTCTATGTGTATGAGCAAGGGGAGTCTAACAAAGGTTATATGTCTTTTCACATGTGCTACCACAAGAGCAATCCATTTGGAGTTGGTAAGCAACTTAAGTAGTGATGTATTTCTTTTGGCCTTTAAAAGGTTTGTGAACAGAAGGGGTTTCCCAAATAAAATCATATCGGATAATGCGAAAACCTTCAAAAAGGCTGCAAAGGAACTCCAAGAAGTTTGGTCCTTGCTAAAAGAGGAAGGATTCCATTCCTACCTTTCACACCAAGGGGTACAGTGGGAGTTTATTGTTGAAAGAGCACCATGGTGGGGAGGATTTTGGGAAAGGCTAGTGAGAAGTGTAAATTGTCCATTAAAGAGACTTTTAGCTGATGCTCATTTGAGCAAAGAAGAATTCTGCACTGTTTTATGTGAAGTAGAAGCAATGGTGAACAGTAGGCCTATCACTTTTGTTTATAACAGTATGCAGGATGCAGAGCCATTGACACCAAATCATTTTCTTTGTGGTAAACGATTAACATCAAGCCCCAGTGTGCCAGAAGACTTGTAGCCTATCCAGAGCACTCAAAGAGAGTTAACCAGACGGTTCAGGTACCTTGAAGAGCTACAAGATCAGTTATGGAAGAGGTGGCAGATGTAATACTTGCCAGAACTCAATTATTACCCATCAGGCAAGGTAAAGGGCTCCAATGCAAATTGTATCAAGGTGGGAGACGTGGTAATGATTGGGATGAAAGACCAAGGCAATGCTGGAAGCTTGGCATAATTGAAGAGTTGTTTGTTGGCAAAGACAATTTAGTTAGGTCTGCACTGGTAAAGACTTCAGGAGGAAAGTTAAAGAGACCTATACAAAAACTCTATGCTTTAGAAATCAGCAAAAACACAGATAGTCAAGATGAAACATTTGAGTTACAGCCTCATGGAGAAGGCTTGGCTAACCTTGCAGAAGGTAATGACAACAATGCCTCTTCGGTGGGGAGTGTTAGAAAATCTAGAAGAGGAAGAACCATTGTTGTCCCAAGGCGATATGATGACTAAGCTGTGATGCAGCATTGCTTGTATATATTAAGTTAAGGTATATATATCCATCTCATAATTGTAAGGTTAGTGAAAAATTCACTTAATTTAGAGCTAGCATTTTTGGGCTCTTGTGGCATCATTGTTTGGCACTCTTGTGGCATCATTTTGGGGGGCTGCGCGTCTTTTCTACTCGTTTGTGGAATGCCGTACTTACAGGGTGTGGTCTTATAGAGAGCTCTCTTCCAATTCAGTTTGGTTGTTTAGATACAAGATTGTTGCATCGTGCAATAGTGCAGGTTGTGTTGTTGTTGCAAGGTTGAGAAAGAAGACCATAAATAGTGCCCCTTTAGTTTTTATCTTAAATTCATGCAACTGAGGCCTAAGGTAGGCCCACATCGAGTCAGCAACCCTGAGGTAGGACCTAATAGGACCTCAAGTCCGTAAGTTTTTAATTTTAGCTTAACTTGGACTGTAGGTTGAACTGGCCCTTTAGAACTTGGCCGTTCACGGCTCAGCTGGGATTTTGAACCCAATAAATAAATAAATAACACAGATTGTTTAACGTTTGTTCTATCTTAATTCAGATTCTCAGGGAAGTGATAAAGCCGAACCACGTTGGGACAGAGGTTTATCACCGAGACCCGACCCCAACGGGAAAGGCAATCCAACGGATTTGGGTGTATATGCGAAATGGTTGGGTTTCTCTTTCGCTGGGTCAAAAATTTTTGGATTCGTTTCGCTGGATGGTGCGACTTTTGTAAGGCAGATTCGAAGACGCTTGCTAAAATTGAACCACGACGTGAGTCATAAAATTGGGACTTCGAATCTGTTAACTATATTTAAATGTATTTTTGGGAAGAAGGAGGGGTCTATACTCGGAAGTCAGGTCCAGCTCCAATCAGGGTCCCAGGATCCTGGGAAACGTAGTAAAGACGCCTTCTTTCCTCTTGTATGGGTAATAACCTTCTGGGGACGGCCTTGGGAGAAACAAATGGTTTGATAGGCTTTCAGAACATTGGAAGGCGGGGTCCTTCAAAATTGTAAAGTAAATTCGAAAATTGTTAAGTCAGTTGGTAGTCGTCCTCCTTGAAATTAACTGTGGCAAATAAACCCTATTAGACTTGTGGTGTAAGAAAATTTAGAATTGAAAGTATAAACTGTCTCCGGATTGAAATTAAGAACTTGTATTGTATTTCATTCGTTTACGCGGAAACTTGTGCATAAGAATTTTATTGATAGCGACCTTAACCGAGAACTTGGTTGGATCTTAATTAATGTTAGCCAACAGACCAAGAATTTTGTGAACTTTCCATTAATTTAATTTGGTTCAAATTAAATGCTAAAAGGGGGTACATCTGTGCCCTAGTTTACTGAACCCGTCAATTTGGGTTTGGAAGGAAGTCCCGTTATTTGGTAGATTGTCGTTTTGGTTTTGCGGGCCATAAATCCGCGGAACGTACGCAGCACTATTGAGAGTAATTTGTCACCTGCAGTCGTAAGTAGAATAATTCTTCAATTCTCTTGGTCGATTTTGACCACTTCATTCTCGTTATTTGTTTTGTTGCACTAAAATATAAAGCCCCTCTATATAAATGACTTAAATTCAGATAACTGTGAACGTTTTTCTTTGGATTCATAAGTGGATGGTACTGTAAAGAAAATTGGTAAATTTAATTGATTTAAATTCAGATCACTGTGAACTTTGTCTGTGAATTTATAATTGGATTGTATTGTATGAAAAATTGGTAAATTTACTTCAGAATAAATTTCCGAAATTCATGTACTGTTTCGAGTGACATTTAATAAACTTTATAAGAGGGCGTGTGTTGTTTTAGATACCTTGCAATAGGCCTCTCTTGTAAGCTGAGGGTCAATTATCATTCAGAGATTGAAATTCAAAGTAGGCTTTCAGTAAGCCGAAGGGAACTTACGCCTATCAATTTAAAGAGCCATCCGTCTGGATAAGTCGAGTCATCCTGAACGCAAAGAAAACACGCGTAAGAAATAATTTTAAATAGAATTAAAGGGTAGCGCCCCACTTAAAGGGTGTCAGTGAAGTGAAGTAACATAATTAAAAGGGTGTCCAGCGCCATAAATAAATAAACGGGATGGGCACTACATAAATCTCTCCATATGCCTATATGTCTTGTCTCTGAAACTTTATACTTGTACCAGCTTGCAACTTTTCCCAGTAACCACAAGGAATTCCTACTGTCTGGTTATTTCTCACATATGTGCTGTGAATCCTCACGAACTACATAGCCCTCCAAGCTGAGGTTACTGCCAGACCATTTAACACTACTGCTTAAACATTAAACAAAGAATTGTTGCTAATTTGTCCAAAATATTTATTTTCTTGATCATTCAACAAGTCTTCTATTTTTTGTATTAAAAAGGTGAGAAACATGTGGTAGAATGCTGTAAAGAATGTTCACATATTTATTTTGAGAAGAGGTATGATATATAACCTCAAAACCCTACAGGACTGTAATTATGAGGAAGAGCTGATTTTAAATAGTCCTACGTCTTCAGCCTCACCACATCGCATTCATATCTTAAGTATACACACACACACACACCACACACACATATATATATAATATATATATATATATATATATATATGTATCATACCCGGTTTTAGGGCATGGTGGCTCGGCTGGACTCCCCCCCCCTCAATTTCTTGCAAATGAACGTTTTTCAAGTGCGAGTGCCCTTTGAATGATGTGTATGTCTCTGAAAACAAATCGTGTTTTTTAAATAGATCATTGTTATTTTATTTTATAAGAAGCTTCTATAGCTGTAACTGGATTGACTAGAGTCTAGACCATACTTTTTGCATCACCACCAAATTTAGGCATTTTAAGCCTACTCCTTGACTCTAAACCAGAGGTGTCCAACCTTTTTTTCATGAAGGGCCATATTTCATTTAACGACCAACACACCTAGGGACGGTATGAAAATTTTAGATCAATTTTATTTTTAAATTAAATTTATTGAAATAAAATATGACAATAGATATTGAATTTTCAGTATCCACCAGCTGGGCGTGATACAAGTCTTTGGCGGTCCGTTGTTGGACAAGCTTGCTCTAAGTCATTAGCTATTGTTAAAAATCTAGAAGAGGAAGAACCATTGTTGTCCCAAGGCGATATGATGACTAAGCTGATTGATGCAGCATTGCTTGTATATATTAAGTTAAGGTGTATATATATCCATCTCATAATTGTAAGGTTAGTGAAAAATTCACTTAATAAGAGCTAGCATTTTTGGGCTCTTGTGGCATCATGTTTGGGACGCTGGTGGCATCATTTTGGGGCGCTGCGCGTCTTTTCTACTCGTTGTGGGATGTCGTACGTACAGGGTCTGGTCTGATAGAGATTAGAGAGCTCTCTTGCAATTCAGTTTGGTTGTGTAGATACAAAATTGTTGCATCGTGCAATAGTCCAGGTTGCGTTGTTGTTGCAAGGTTGAGAAAGAAGACCATAAATAGTACCCCTTTTGTTTATATTAAATTCATGTAACAAAGGTCTAAGGTAGGCCCGCATCGAGTCAGCAACCCTGAGGTTACCCTGAGGTAGGGACTAATAGGATCTCAAATCCGTAAGTTTTAATTTAGCTTAACTTGGGCTTCAGATAGAACTGGCCCTTTAGAATTTGGCCGTTCACGGCTCAGCTGGGATTTTGAACCCAACAAATAAATAAAATAACATGGTCCTTCAGAACCGGATTCTACCACAAGACTGAGTCAGTGACTATTTTCGGCAAAGTTCTGATTGTGCAAATTGTAGCCCAAGTTAGCCTAGACGGGTTGAGTATTATTGAATTAAGGTCCCAGGGTAGAAAGTTTGGTAGCCCAATTGCGAAACTTGGCCAGTCGTCTGTCGTTGTTTTGGCCTACATTTTACCGGTTTGGTTAATTTTGGGTTATTATGAATTAAGGTCCCAGGGTAAAAAGTTTGGTCGCCCAATTGCGAAACTTGGCCAGTCGTCTGTCGTTGTTTTGGCCTACATTTTACCGGTTTGGTTAATTTTGGGTTATTATTGAATTAAGGTCCCAGGGTAGAAAGTTTGGTTGCCAATTGCGAAACTTGGGCCAGTCGTCTGTCGTTGTTTTGGCCTACATTTTACCGGTTTGGTTAATTTGGGTTATTATTGAATTAAGGTCCCAGGGTAGAAAGTTTGGTTGCTCAATTGCGAAACTTGGCCACTTGTCTGTCGTTGCTTTGGCCTACATTTACCAGTTTGGTTAATTTGGTTTAATATTCGTAGGCGAAGGTTGCAGACCAGTGCGCCAGTTACTTGGGTGGAAAAATTGGTATTTCCATACTGGTGTTGGTTAGTACCCCACCTAGCAATTCAGTTTATTTGAAAGTAAAATTTACGTTTGATCAGTTCGGTTAAGTATTTCTGCCAATTCAGCTTATTTGGCATTGAGCCCAATTGTTGTTTGCATTGAAGATGAGTGCATCTGAATTGAACAAATTTATAAAAAGGAGAAGCGCCTACAAAGGTCTAATTACAAAGGTCATTGCCACTATAGATTCTGCCATAGAGCAAGAGGATTTACGCTTAGTGACTGCGCAGCTTTCCATATTAGAAACTAAAAAGGTTGCTTTAAGTGAGGTAAATGTTAAAATTGAGGCTCTTATAGAAGAGGATGAAATAGAAAATAACATAATTTACTTTGAAGAGATTATTGATGATATAATTAACGTAGGCCCGAGCAAAAGAGTTTAGTAGCTCAGTACAGTTAGAGACCAGGTATGATAATGAAACACAACACTCAACAAATGATGTTTGTGAAGTTAAGGTTAACAGATCTGTAGTTCAATTACCGAGGCTTGTACTCAAAACATTTTCTGGGAGTATTTAGGAATGGCAAGGATGGGCAGACAGTTTTCAATGAGCAGTTCATTCTAGTCAAGTGTAAGTGCCGTGGAGAAGTTTAATTATTTGCGGTCCCTCTTGGAAGGGGAGGCAGCAAAGACTATAGCAGGATTAGCATTAACAGAGGCTAATTATAATGTGGCTTGGGATATATTAAAGAAACGGTTTGGTAAGCCAGAGATCTTAATTAAAAAGCCACCTCCGTGCACTTTTAGCTATACCTCCTGTTAATAATCCTAATAGTGTCAAGGAGTTACGGCAGTTAAATGATGAATTTGAAATTAGAACTAGGTCCCTGGACAACTTGGGTGTAGGAATGGAAAAGTATGGTATAATGTTGGTTCCCACACTGGAGTCTAAATTGCCTAGCTCAATTTTGCTTGAATTAAGTAGGGGACACTCTGCAGAACATGTGTACATCCCCCCAGCAGATGTTAAGTCTTTTAGGCACAGAATTAGCAAGACGAGAGGGAGTTGAGTTTGCACAGTGGGATGGTAAACAAGGGGACAAAGGCAGGCACAGCACCAAAGTTTCCACAAAAAAGGAATAGCCCAGGTACAGTGTCAGCTCTACATGCCTCCTCTGAGAATAAATTAAAGGGAATCAAGGAATGCATATTTTGCGAAGTCAACCACAAGTCATATAAATGTGAGGTGGCTGAGGCCTTACCCTTTGAGGAGAGAAAGGACAGGGTAACTAAGTCCACAGCATGTTTTAAATGTTTTTTGAAAGGTCATAGAGCAAGGTTTTGTAAGTTTAAAATTTTGTGCAAAAAATGTCATGGGTAGGCATCAGCCATTATGTGTGAAAACACTCTTAGTAGGCCTACCCCAGAAGTAGAGACATCAGTGGCACATGCCACTGCTATGCAAGGGAGTAAAAGTAAAGGGGGATTATTGCAAACAACTGCAGCCTTATTAATTGGGAATGAGGGAGAAGCTACTGTAAGAGTGTTGTTTGATAGTGGTAGCCAGTGTAGTTTTATTAAGACCAGAATTTCCAGAAAATTGAAGTTTAAAGAACTTAAGAGGGAAAATTTAAGAATTTCTGGGTTTGGGGGTTCCGTTCAAAACCGAACCAAATTTAAGAAGGTAGAAGTTCTGGTTAAAGGGTTGTTACCGCAAAGTCCCACTATCAAGGTCCAACCTGTAGAGATTGAGGAACTTTGTACTCCAGTCACTACTTGTTTAGATATGGCATGTGTCCAAGAATTGCAAGTTAAAGGAATTAATTTGGGTAATAATAAGTTTGAGGGAACAGAAGATATTAATCTTTTGATTGGAGCTGACTATTATTGGGACTTCATCACTGGTAATATTGTCGTACATCTCAAGGCCCGGTAGCTATTGAAAGTAAGCTAGGCTGGATGCTACATGGTAGTTATTGCAATGAAATGGAAGTTAAGGCTCTTTTTGTTAAGATTGAGGAGAAACAGCCATGGCCTGGAAAGGCATTTGAAAGCGTTTTGGGAACTTAAATCTATTGGCATAAAGGACAACCAGGCAAGTACAGTGAACAATGAGTTTTAGAGCAATTTGAAAAAGGGATTGGGTTTAGAGATGGTTGCTATGAGTTGGCCTACCATGGAAGGATTCTTGCAAACCCGGTTCAAACCTTCAGCTAGCTAATCGGAGGTTGGAGACTTCATTGTACAGGCTAAGAAAAAATGAGGAGTTGTTAATTGAATACGATGAGGCCATCCTAAGTTATGTAAGGGAGGGCTATGCTGAAAGGGTGCAAGGTGAGCTGGTGAGCCAGGAGGCACATTATCTGCCACACATGCAGTGGTACGGCGAGACAAAACTACCACCAAAACTGAGGGTAGTTTTGATGGCTCAGCCACGGACAAAGGTGGTGTGTCCTTGAATGACTGTTTGGATGCTGGGCCAAATTTAAATGCAGATTTATTTTCCTTGTTACTGAGATTCAGGTTTGGTAGAGTAGCATTGACTGCAGATGTGAAGCAAGCCTTTTTGCGGAATAAAGTTAAAACCAGAGGACAGAGATGCAGTAAGGTATCTGTGGGTGGATACGAAAGACTTGTTGGAAAATGAACTAAGGTTGCATCACACCAAATTTAGGCATTTTAAGCCTACTCTTGACTCTAAACCAGAGGTGTCCAACCTTTTTTTCATGAAAGGGCCATATTTCATTTAACGACCAACACACCGAGGGACGGTATGAAAATTTTAGATCAATTTTATTTTTAAATTAAATTTATTGAATAAAATATGACAATAGATATTGAATTTTCAGTATCCACCAGCTGGGCGTGATACAAGTCTTGGCGGTCCGTATGTTGGACAAGCTTGCTCTAAGTCATTAGCTATTGTTAGAAAATCTAGAAGAGGAAGAACCATTGTTGTCCCAAGGCGATATGATGACTAAGCTGATTGATGCAGCATTGCTTGTATATATTAAGTTAAGGTGTATATATATCCATCTCATAATTGTAAGGTTAGTGAAAAATTCACTAATAAGAGCTAGCATTTTTGGGCTCTTGGGCATCAGTGTTTGGGACTGGTGGCATCATTTTGGGGCGTCTGCGCGTCTTTTCATACTCGTTTTGTGGATGTCGTACGTACAGGGTCTGGTCTGATAGAGATTAGAGAGCTCTCTTGCAATTCAGTTTGGTTGTGTAGATACAAGATTGTTGCATCGTGCAATAGTCCCAGGTTGCGTTGTTGTTGCAAGGTTGAGAAAGAAGACCATAATAGTACCCCTTTGTTTTATATTAAATTCATGTAACAAAGGTCTAAGGTAGGCCCCCTCGGAGTCAGCAACCCTGAGGTTACCCTGAGGTAGGACCTAATAGGATCTCAAACCGTAAGTTTTAATTTAGCTTAACTTGGCTTCAGATAGAACTGGCCCTTTAGAATTTGGCCGTTCACGGCTCAGCTGGGATTTTGAACCCAACAAATAAATAAAATAACATGGTCCTTCAGAACCGGATTCTACCACAGACTGAGTCAGTGACTATTTTTCGGCAAAGTTCTGATTGTGCAAATTGTAGCCCAAGTTAGGCCTAGACGGGTTGAGTATTATTGAATTAAGGTCCCAGGGTAGAAAGTTTGGTAGCCCAATTGCGAACTTGGGCAGTCGTCTGTCGTTGTTTTGGCCTACCATTTTACGGTTTGGTTAATTTTGGGTTATTATTGAATTAAGGGCCCAGGGTAAAAAGTTTGGTCGCCCAATTGCGAAACTTGGCCAGTCGTCTGTCGTTGTTTGGCTAATTTTACCGGTTTGGTTAATTTTGGGTTATTATTGAATTAAGGTCCCAGGTAAAAAGTTTGGTCGCCCAATTGCGAAACTTGGCCAGTGTCTGTCGGTGTTTTGGCCTACATTTTACCGGTTTTGGTTAATTTGGGTTATATTGAATTAAGGTCCCAGGGTAGAAAGTTTGGTTGCCCAATTGCGAAACTTGGCCAGTCGTCTGTCGTTGTTTTGGCCTACATTTACCGGTTTGGTAATTTTTGGGTTATTATTGAATTTAAGGTCCCAGGGTAGAAAGTTTGGTGCTCAATTGCGAAACTTGGCCACTTGTCTGTCGTTGCTTTTGGCCTACATTTACCAGTTTGGTAATTTGGTTTAATATTCGTAGGCGAAGGTTGCAGACCAGTGCGCCAGTTACTTGGGTGGAAAAATTGGTATTCCATACTGGTGTTGGTTAGTACCCCACCTAGCAATTCAGTTTATTTGAAAGTAAAATTTGCGTTTGATCAGTTCGGTTAAGTATTTCTGCCAATTCAGCTTATTTGGCATTGAGCCCAATTGTTGTTTGCATTGAAGATGAGTGCATCTGAATTGAACAAATTTATAAAAAGGAGAAGCGCCTACAAAGGTCTAATTACAAAGGTCATTGCCACTATAGATTCTGCCATAGAGCAAGAGGATTTACGCTTAGTGACTGCGCAGCTTTCCATATTAGAAACTAAAAAGGTTGCTCTAAGTGAGGTAAATGTTAAAATTGAGGCTCTTATAGAAGAGGATGAAATAGAAAATAACATAATTTACTTTGAAGAGATTATTGATGATATAATTAACGTAGGCCTCCGAGCAAAAGAGTTTAGTAGCTCAGTACAGTTAGAGACCAGGTCTGATAATGAAACACAACACTCAACAAATGATGTTTGTGAAGTTAAGGTTAACAGATCTGTAGTTCAATTACCGAGGCTTGTACTCAAAACATTTTCTGGGAGTATTCAGGAATGGCAAGGATGGGCAGACAGTTTTCAATCAGCAGTTCATTCTAGTCAAGTGTTAAGTGCCGTGGAGAAGTTTAATTATTTGCGGTCCCTCTTGGAAGGGGAGGCAGCAAAGACTATAGCAGGATTAGCATTAACAGAGGCTAATTATAATGTGGCTTGGGATATATTAAAGAAACGGTTTGGTAAGCCAGAGATCTTAATTAAAAGCCACCTCCGTGCACTTTTAGCTATACCTCCTGTTAATAATCCTAATAGTGTCAAGGAGTTACGGCAGTTATATGATGAATTTGAAATTAGAACTAGGTCCCTGGACAACTTGGGTGTAGGAATGGAAAAGTATGGTATAATGTTGGTTCCCACTGGAGTCTAAATTGCCTAGCTCAATTTTGCTTGAATTAAGTAGGGGACACTCTGCAGAACATGTGTACATCCCCCTTCAGCAGATGTTAAGTCTTTTAGGCACAGAATTAGCAAGACGAGAGGGAGTTGAGTTTGCACAGTGGGATGGTAAACAAGGGGACAAAGGCAGGCACAGCACCAAAGTTTCCACAAAAAGGAATAGCCCAGGTACAGTGTCAGCTCTACATGCCTCCTCTGAGAATAAATTAAAGGGAATCAAGGAATGCATATTTTGCGAAGGCAACCACAAGTCATATAAATGTGAGGTGGCTGAGGCCTTACCCTTTGAGGAGAGAAAGGACAGGGTAACTAAGTCCACAGCATGTTTTAAATGTTTTTTGAAAGGTCATAGAGCAAGGTTTTGTAAGTTTAAAATTTTGTGCAAAAAATGTCATGGTAGGCATCAGCCATTATTGTGTGAAAACACTCTTAGTAGGCCTACCCCAGAAGTAGAGACATCAGTGGCACATGCCACTGCTATGCAAGGGAGTAAAAGTAAAGGGGGATTATTGCAAACAACTGCAGCCTTATTAATTGGGAATGAGGGAGAAGCTACTGTAAGAGTGTTGTTTGATAGTGGTAGCCAGTGTAGTTTTATTAAGACCAGAATTTCCAGAAAATTGAAGTTTAAAGAACTTAAGAGGGAAAATTTAAGAATTTCTGGGTTTGGGGGTTCCGTTCAAAACCGAACCAAATTTAAGAAGGTAGAAGTTCTGGTTAAAGGGTTGTTACCGCAAAGTCCCACTATCAAGGTCCAAGCTGTAGAGATTGAGGAACTTTGTGCTCCAGTCACTACTTGTTTAGATATGGCATGTGTCCAAGAATTGCAAGTTAAAGGAATTAATTTGGGCAATAATAAGTTTGAGGGAACAGAAGATATTAGTCTTTTGATTGGAGCTGACTATTATTGGGACTTCATCACTGGTAATATTGTCCGTACATCTCAAGGCCCGGTAGCTATTGAAAGTAAGCTAGGCTGGATGCTACATGGTAGTTATTGCAATGAAATGGAAGTTAAGGCTCTTTTTGTTAAGATTGAGGAGAACAGCCATGGCTGGAAAGGCATTTGAAAGCGTTTTGGGAACTTGAATCTATTGGCATAAAGGACAACCAGGCAAGTACAGTGAACAATGATGTTTTAGAGCAATTTGAAAAAGGGATTGGGTTTAGAGATGGTTGCTATGAAGTTGGCCTACCATGGAAGGATTCTTGCAAACCCGGTTCAAACCTTCAGCTAGCTAATCGGAGGTTGGAGACTTCATTGTACAGGCTAAGAAAAAATGAGGAGTTGTTAATTGAATACGATGAGGCCATCCTAAGTTATGTAAGGGAGGGCTATGCTGAAAGGGTGCAAGGTGAGCTGGTGAGCCAGGAGGCACATTATCTGCCACACCATGCAGTGGTACGGCGAGACAAAACTACCACCAAACTGAGGGTAGTTTTTGATGGCTCAGCCAAGGACAAAGGTGGTGTGTCCTTGAATGACTGTTTGGATGCTGGGCCAAATTTAAATGCAGATTTATTTTCCTTGTTACTGAGATTCAGGTTTGGTAGAGTAGCATTGACTGCAGATGTGAAGCAAGCCTTTTTGCGGATAAAGTTAAAACCAGAGGACAGAGATGCAGTAAGGTATCTGTGGGTGGATACGAAAGACTTGTTGGAAAATGAACCTAAGGTTGCATCACCACCAAATTTAGGCATTTTAAGCCTACTCCTTGACTCTAAACCAGAGGTGTCCAACCTTTTTTTCATGAAGGGCCATATTTCATTTAACGACCAACACACCGAGGGACGGTATGAAAATTTTAGATCAATTTTATTTTTAAATTAATTTATTGAAATAAAATATGACAATAGATATTGAATTTTCAGTATCCACCAGCTGGGCGTGATACAAGTCTTTGGCGGTCCGTATGTTGGACAAGCTTGCTCTAAGTCATTTAGCTATTGTTAGAAAATCTAGAAGAGGAAGAACCATTGTTGTCCCAAGGCGATATGATGACTAAGCTGATTGATGCAGCATTGCTTGTATATATTAAGTTAAGGTGTATATATATCCATCTCATAATTGTAAGGTTAGTGAAAAATTCACTTAATAAGAGCTAGCATTTTTGGGCTCTTGTGGCATCAGTGTTTGGGACGCTGGTGGCATCATTTTGGGGCGCTGCGCGTCTTTTCTACTCGTTTGTGGGATGTCGTACGTACAGGGTCTGGTCTGATAGAGATTAGAGAGCTCTCTTGCAATTCAGTTTGGTTGTGTAGATACAAGATTGTTGCATCGTGCAATAGTCCAGGTTGCGTTGTTGTTGCAAGGTTGAGAAAGAAGACCATAAATAGTACCCCTTTTGTTTATATTAAATTCATGTAACAAAGGTCTAAGGTAGGCCCGCATCGAGTCAGCAACCCTGAGGTTACCCTGAGGTAGGACCTAATAGGATCTCAAATCCGTAAGTTTTAATTTAGCTTAACTTGGGCTTCAGATAGAACTGGCCTTTAGAATTTGGCCGTTCACGGCTCAGCTGGGATTTTGAACCCAACAAATAAATAAAATAACATGGTCCTTCAGAACCGGATTCTACCACAAGACTGAGTCAGTGACTATTTTTCGGCAAAGTTCTGATTGTGCAAATTGTAGCCCAAGTTAGGCCTAGACGGGTTGAGTATTATTGAATTAAGGTCCCAGGGTAGAAAGTTTGGTAGCCCAATTGCGAAACTTGGCCAGTCGTCTGTCGTTGTTTTGGCCTACATTTTACCGGTTTGGTTAATTTTGGGTTATTATTGAATTAAGGTCCCAGGGTAAAAAGTTTGGTCGCCCAATTGCGAAACTTGGCCAGTCGTCTGTCGTTGTTTTGGCCTACATTTTACCGGTTTGGTTAATTTTGGGTTATTATTGAATTAAGGTCCCAGGGTAAAAAGTTTGGTCGCCCAATTGCGAAACTTGGCCAGTCGTCTGTCGTTGTTTTGGCCTACATTTTACCGGTTTGGTTAATTTTGGGTTATTATTGAATTAAGGTCCCAGGGTAGAAAGTTTGGTTGCCCAATTGCGAAACTTGGCCAGTCGTCTGTCGTTGTTTTGGCCTACATTTTACCGGTTTGGTTAATTTTGGGTTATTATTGAATTAAGGTCCCAGGGTAGAAAGTTTGGTTGCTCAATTGCGAAACTTGGCCACTTGTCTGTCGTTGCTTTTGGCCTACATTTACCAGTTTGGTTAATTTGGTTTAATATTCGTAGGCGAAGGTTGCAGACCAGTGCGCCAGTTACTTGGGTGGAAAAATTGGTATTCCATACTGGTGTTGGTTAGTACCCCACCTAGCAATTCAGTTTATTTGAAAGTAAAATTTACGTTTGATCAGTTCGGTTAAGTATTTCTGCCATTTCAGCTTATTTGGCATTGAGCCCAATTGTTGTTTGCATTGAAGATGAGTGCATCTGAATTGAACAAATTTATAAAAAGGAGAAGCGCCTACAAAGGTCTAATTACAAAGGTCATTGCCACTATAGATTCTGCCATAGAGCAAGAGGATTTACGCTTAGTGACTGCGCAGCTTTCCATATTAGAAACTAAAAAGGTTGCTTTAAATGAGGTAAATGTTAAAATTGAGGCTCTTATAGAAGAGGATGAAATAGAAAATAACATAATTTACTTTGAAGAGATTATTGATGATATAATTAACGTAGGCCTCCGAGCAAAAGAGTTTAGTAGCTCAGTACAGTTAGAGACCAGGTATGATAATGAAACACAACACTCAACAAATGATGTTTGTGAAGTTAAGGTTAACAGATCTGTAGTTCAATTACCGAGGCTTGTACTCAAAACATTTTCTGGGAGTATTCAGGAATGGCAAGGATGGGCAGACAGTTTTCAATGAGCAGTTCATTCTAGTCAAGTGTTAAGTGCCGTGGAGAAGTTTAATTATTTGCGGTCCCTCTTGGAAGGGGAGGCAGCAAAGACTATAGCAGGATTAGCATTAACAGAGGCTAATTATAATGTGGCTTGGGATATATTAAAGAAACGGTTTGGTAAGCCAGAGATCTTAATTAAAAGCCACCACCGTGCACTTTTAGCTATACCTCCTGTTAATAATCCTAATAGTGTCAAGGAGTTACGGCAGTTAAATGATGAATTTGAAATTAGAACTAGGTCCCTGGACAACTTGGGTGTAGGAATGGAAAAGTATGGTATAATGTTTGTTCCCACACTGGAGTCTAAATTGCCTAGCTCAATTTTGCTTGAATTAAGTAGGGGACACTCTGCAGAACATGTGTACATCCCCCTTCAGCAGATGTTAAGTCTTTTAGGCACAGAATTAGCAAGACGAGAGGGAGTTGAGTTTGCACAGTGGGATGGTAAACAAGGGGACAAAGGCAGGCACAGCACCAAAGTTTCCACAAAAAGGAATAGCCCAGGTACAGTGTCAGCTCTACATGCCTCCTCTGAGAATAAATTAAAGGGAATCAAGGAATGCATATTTTGCGAAGGCAACCACAAGTCATATAAATGTGAGGTGGCTGAGGCCTTACCCTTTGAGGAGAGAAAGGACAGGGTAACTAAGTCCACAGCATGTTTTAAATGTTTTTTGAAAGGTCATAGAGCAAGGTTTTGTAAGTTTAAAATTTTGTGCAAAAAATGTCATGGTAGGCATCAGCCATTATTGTGTGAAAACACTCTTAGTAGGCCTACCCCAGAAGTAGAGACATCAGTGGCACATGCCACTGCTATGCAAGGGAGTAAAAGTAAAGGGGGATTATTGCAAACAACTGCAGCCTTATTAATTGGGAATGAGGGAGAAGCTACTGTAAGAGTGTTGTTTGATAGTGGTAGCCAGTGTAGTTTTATTAAGACCAGAATTTCCAGAAAATTGAAGTTTAAAGAACTTAAGAGGGAAAATTTAAGAATTTCTGGGTTTGGGGGTTCCGTTCAAAACCGAACCAAATTTAAGAAGGTAGAAGTTCTGGTTAAAGGGTTGTTACCGCAAAGTCCCACTATCAAGGTCCAACCTGTAGAGATTGAGGAACTTTGTACTCCAGTCACTACTTGTTTAGATATGGCATGTGTCCAAGAATTGCAAGTTAAAGGAATTAATTTGGGTAATAATAAGTTTGAGGGAACAGAAGATATTAATCTTTTGATTGGAGCTGACTATTATTGGGACTTCATCACTGGTAATATTGTCCGTACATCTCAAGGCCCGGTAGCTATTGAAAGTAAGCTAGGCTGGATGCTACATGGTAGTTATTGCAATGAAATGGAAGTTAAGGCTCTTTTTGTTAAGATTGAGGAGAACAGCCATGGCCTGGAAAGGCATTTGAAAGCGTTTTGGGAACTTAAATCTATTGGCATAAAGGACAACCAGGCAAGTACAGTGAACAATGATGTTTTAGAGCAATTTGAAAAAGGGATTGGGTTTAGAGATGGTTGCTATGAAGTTGGCCTACCATGGAAGGATTCTTGCAAACCCGGTTCAAACCTTCAGCTAGCTAATCGGAGGTTGGAGACTTCATTGTACAGGCTAAGAAAAATGAGGAGTTGTTAATTGAATACGATGAGGCCATCCTAAGTTATGTAAGGGAGGGCTATGCTGAAAGGGTGCAAGGTGAGCTGGTGAGCCAGGAGGCACATTATCTGCCACACCATGCAGTGGTACGGCGAGACAAAACTACCACCAAACTGAGGGTAGTTTTTGATGGCTCAGCCAAGGACAAAGGTGGTGTGTCCTTGAATGACTGTTTGGATGCTGGGCCAAATTTAAATGCAGATTTATTTTCCTTGTTACTGAGATTCAGGTTTGGTAGAGTAGCATTGACTGCAGATGTGAAGCAAGCCTTTTTGCGGATAAAATTAAAACCAGAGGACAGAGATGCAGTAAGGTATCTGTGGGTGGATACGAAAGACTTGTTGGAAAATGAACCTAAGGTTGAAGCATATAGAATGAAGTCAGTGTTGTTTGGCCTCAGCTCTAGTCCATTTCTGTTGGCAGCTACTATGCAGTACCATTTTAAGAAATATTCTGAAGTCTATCCTAACACTATTGAACACATAAGGAAGAATTTTTATGTTGATGATTTGCTGTGTTCCGTGGATAATACAGAAATGGCTAAACAGATATTCATGGAGGCTAGAGCTATAATGAGGGAGGCTGGCATGGAGCTTAGAAAATGGCAGACCAATCATTCGCAATTACAAGAGTTTATGAGTCATTCCTGTGTAGTACCTGATGCATCAGAAAGTATTGAGGATTCTGGTATTAAGGAGTGTGGGCAATAGATGCAAAGGTGCTAGCATTGTTTGGCAGCAAGATGATGATTTGTTTACCTTCAATGGGAAATCTTTAGTAGAGCTGGCTGAGAATGAGACAAGGGGACAAAACGTACAGCTCTTAGTTTGGCTTCAAAGGTCTTTGATCCTCTTGGATTCCTGGCTCCATTTGTGATAAAGTCAAAAAATTTGGTTTCAGAGCCTCTGGGAAATTGGACTTGGTTGGGACCAAGAGTTACCTGATCATATGGTGATAAAGTGGAAATATTGGTTCAAAGAATTGGCACATCTTGGAGACATTGAAATCCCAAGATGGTACTTTGGAGAGTTGAACAATAGTCCAGACAATTTGGAGCTGCACATCTTTTGTGATGCAAGTGAGGAAGCCTATGCAACTTGTATTTATATAAGAGGCGCATTGCAAGAGGTAGTAAGTTGCAGGTTGGTTGCTGCAAAGAGTAGAGTAGCACCTTTGAAAAGGCTTTCTGTTCCAAGGTTGGAATTGATGGGTGCCGTTATTGCTAGACGGCTTGCAATTACTGTGCGAAAGTCTTTGGCCCTCTATGAAATTCCAAGCTATTATTGGACAGACTCCACTATAGTTTGGCACTGGTTAAGAAGTCAGGCAAGGAAATGGAAACCATTTGTTGCCAATAGGGTGGAGGAAATTCAAGCGCACACAGATCCCAAGCAATGGAAGCATTGTCCAGGCATCCAAAACCCCGCTGATTTACCAACACGAGGAATTTCAGTGAAAGATCTTTCACAGTCAAGTTTGTGGTGGAATGGGCCAGAGTGGCTAAAACTTGGAAGTGAAAACTGGCCTTCTAATCAGCCTATTGTAGGAGAATGCCAGGCTGAAGAAGCATGGGTGAGTGAGGTGAGAATATGCGCTGTGAACAGTTGTCAAGTTATGCAGCAGGACCCCATATTGAGGCTTGAGGACATTAGCAGTCTGAAAAGATTGTTAAGAGTGACAGCATGGGTATATAGATTTACCAACAACATTAAGGGAGAAACAAGAAGGGAAGGAATTCTGAACAGTAATGAGATTCAGCAAGCCAGGAAATACTGGGTGGTATATATGCAGAAGGAAAAATTTGGTGAAGAGAGAGAATTGCTCACCAGCCATCCATTACAGGTTCTACCAACACATTCTGCGGTCAAGGGTTTGGATGTGTTTTTGGATCAGGATTTATTGAGAGTAGGAGGTAGACTACAGTTTTCTGGGCTTCCAGAGGAGAAAAGACATCCAATTTTGCTACCTTCTGGGGGGCACTTTGTGGGCCTTTTGATCCTGGATACTCATCATAAGCTGTTACATGCGGGAGTTAGAGAAGTGATAATAGAGATTAGACAACAATTTTGGATTCCCAAAATTAGACAAGTAGTAAAAAAGGTCTTGCATAAATGTGTGGTTTGCAAGCGTTGGAGTGCAAAGCCTTATTATGAAAAGGTGGCTCCACTTCCAAGAGAACGGTGTGTCTATACTTCCCCATTTGATGTAGTGGGAGTAGACTTTGCAGGGCCAGTCTATGTGTATGAGCGAGAGGAGTCTAACAAAGGTTATATATGTCTTTTCACCTGTGCTACCACCATAGCAATCCATTTGGAGTTGGTAAGCAACTTAAGTAGTGATGTATTTCTTTTGGCCTTTAAAAGGTTTGTGAACAGAAGGGGTTTCCCAAATAAAATCATATCGGATAATGCAAAAACCTTCAAAAAGGCTGCAAAGGAACTCCAAGAAATTTGGTCCTTGCTAAAAGAGGAAGGATTCCAATCCTACTTTTCACACCAAGGGGTACCGTGGGAGTTTATTGTTGAGAGAGCACCATGGTGGGGAGGATTTTGGGAAAGGCTAGTGAGAAGTGTAAAGTGTCCATTAAAGACAATTTAAGTTGGCCTACCATGGAAGGATTCTTGCAAACCCGGTTCAAACCTTCAGCTAGCTAATCGGAGGTTGGAGACTTCATTGTACAGGCTAAGAAAAAATGAGGAGTTGTTAATTGAATACGATGAGGCCATCCTAAGTTATGTAAGGGAGGGCTATGCTGAAAGGGTGCAAGGTGAGCTGGTGAGCCAGGAGGCACATTATCTGCCTATCCAGAGCACTCAAGGAGAGTTAACCAGACGGTTCAGGTACCTTGAAGAGCTACAAGATCAGTTATGGAAGAGGTGGCAGATGGAATACTTGCCAGAACTCAATTATTACCCATCAGGCAAGGTAAAGGGCTCCAATGCAAATTGTATCAAGGTGGGAGACGTGGTAATGATTGGGGATGAAAGACCAAGGCAATGCTGGAAGCTTGGCATAATTGAAGAGTTGTTTGTTGGCAAAGACAATTTAGTTAGGTCTGCACTGGTAAAGACTTCAGGAGGAAAATTAAAGAGACCTATACAAAAACTCTATGCTTTAGAAATCAGCAAAAACACAGATAGTCAAGATGAAACATTTGAGTTACAGCCTCATGGAGAAGGCTTGGCTAACCTTGCGGAAGGTAACGACAACAATGCCTCTTCGGTGGGGAGTGTTAGAAAATCTAGAAGAGGAAGAACCATTGTTGTCCCAAGGCGATATGATGACTAAGCTGATTGATGCAGCATTGCTTGTATATATTAAGTTAAGTTGTATATATATCCATCTCATAATTGTAAGGTTAGTGATAAATTCACTTAATAAGAGCTAGCATTTTTGGGCTCTTGTGGCATCAGTGTTTGGGACGCTGGTGGCATCATTTTGGGGCGCTGCGCGTCTTTTCTACTCGTTTGTGGGATGTCGTACGTACAGGGTGTGGTCTGATAGAGATTAGAGAGCTCTCTTGCAATTCAGTTTGGTTGTGTAGATACAAGATTGTTGCATCGTGCAATAGTCCAGGCTGCGTTGTTGTTGCAAGGTTGAGAAAGAAGACCATAAATAGTACCCCTTTTGTTTATATTAAATTCATGTAACAAAGGTCTAAGGTAGGCCCGCATCGAGTCAGCAACCCTGAGGTTACCCTGAGGTAGGACCTAATAGGATCTCAAATCCGTAAGTTTTAATTTAGCTTAACTTGGGCTTCAGATAGAACTGGCCCTTTAGAATTTGGCCGTTCACGGCTCAGCTGGGATTTTGAACCCAACAAATAAATAAAATAACAGCTATAAAGTAAAAAGTATTGAAGCTCAGTGTTGGGCACTAAAGCGTTAATCCGATAACAGTTAATTAACGAAGTTAACTTTTTTTAACGGACTATTAACGGAAGTTAATTTCCATTTATCGTTATCGGACCAGTTAACTTCCGATAACTCGATATTTAGTCTGTTAAAGTCCGTTAACACGTTAACTGCGAGGAGTCATTCACGGAAGATCACCGATCCACGAATGAATTCAAACCGCCATAACTTCAGTCTGCCAATTCCGTCCTCTGCCGCAGTGGAACGGCTCTTCTCTCTCGGCAAGGACATCCTGAGGCCCAAGAGGTCAAGACTGGCAGTTGGCCCTAACTTTGTGAAGTTGGTCTTTCTGAAGGGCAACCAGCACATTGTGTCATAGTCTTTAATAAATGTGCCTAAAATTTAATTTTACCTTTCAGTTCCCGCCATAATAATTCTCTGGTAAATTAAAATTTAGTTAATGGTTAGTGGTTACAAGGGTTTCAAAACATGTAATCAGTACATTTTTTATTAAAAATAAAAAAAAAAGTTATTAAGCAAAAAAGTTGCAAAACTTGATAAAAATACAGTTAAATACCTATTTATTGTTGGATTTTGCATAAATAAACATTTTCTATGGGTTTTAAAGCTTTTTTCCTTGATTTTTTTAAATGTTAGTAAAGAAATAGTTATGGAAAACTGATGAGTGGGTAGTTGGGAGGTAACGAAAATGGTTCACTGAGTAGGTAGGTAGTTAATCTAACAATTATTAAATTCCTTTTATGTCAATAACTGGGTGGATGAAACCAATTGGTTGCTCACCAGAGTTATTCTCCACACTAGTATTTATATACTGTGTGAGAAGAGCGTGCTCGGTAATAGATACATTACCGCTCAACCAACCGAGGAAAAAACCAAGACTACGCTGGTGGAAAAAGCCCCGCGAAGAGGAGAACAAAGGGGTACGAAAACGAACAACGGGGCGAGAGGACGGAACAGGGGAAGGGAGGAGAAGAGACAACGAAAAAGATCCCCACCAGCAAGTGCGCTCTCGACAATTACACAACCGGAGAACAGAGACTCCAATAACTAACAGTAAGTGACTAATTGAGTTTTTAACCCAGTAAATTAATCATATTAAATTAAGCTGGGTCAGACAAATTAGGCCTACATTGTGGCCTAAGACCCAGCATCAACTCATAGCTTAACAAAGGTGAAGGTAGATTGCCTAACCTAACTTGGTGAGGAATCCTACTGTGGACCTCAATTTATCTGCCCGCTCTGGACCATTTCCGGAATCTCTAGGCTGACCCCTCTAGGCTAGACTTGATCTACTCTATAGTTAGACTGGAGATATAAGGGGTGGGTTAATTGTGGACCAATTCATACAGAGCATTTTTCGCATTGGTGGTCCGTGTGTGGGGAATTTACAAACCTTAACCTTACTTAACAAAAATTGCAGATTTAGGCTAAATGGTCTAGCCTAAGCCTAAGCCTAAGCCTAACCTAATCAAGCCTAATTAGGTCTACAACCTAGGGCCTAACTAGGAAACATTTACATTTAAGGAGTCTCATTCTCTTATAAGCTTAGACCTGAGTGACACATAAGTACTTGGTGGGGATTAAACCAAATTTAAACTTGACTGTTTTGTCTGTGCTCTCCTTCTCTGGTAATTTCTTCTTGTCCTCTATTTCATTACGATCCCCAGTTAAACAATTTTGACTTAAACATGGACAGTGCGGAATTGAAAAAGTTAAATAAGAAAAGGGGGGCAAAGTTGGGAGCTGTTACAAAGGCTGTGAACACTTTTAACAATATTACGCAACCAGGTAAGGAAGATTTAGAGTGTGTAATTCTTAAATTGGAAACTAAAAAGAAGGAAATAATAGCCATTAATGAGAGTATTTCAGAGTTAGTTGAATCCGAAATGGCTGAAGAACAATTGATAGACCTTTACGCTGATAATGATGATCAGGTAATCTCAATTGAACAGCAAATAAGGAGACTACGGTCTCGTTTGACTGACTTAACACCAAAAAAACCTAATTCTGATTTTAATCAAAGTAGAGCTAACCTTCAACAAAATTTAAGTGGCATGCTAAATCCTGAGTCACAAGAATTGAGGGCTCAGTTACCCATTTTGCTAGTACCAATATTTGAAGGGGACACGGTACAATTCCCATCTTTCATTGACAAATTTGAGAATTTAATAGGTAATAAACCTTATATTTCAACTGTTGAAAAGTTTAGCTACTTAACTAGTTTCCTTAAAGGCCCAGCCTATAACCTGATAGCCTATTTACCAGCCGTAGGGAATTCATATGAAGTAGCTATTGATCTCTTAAAACGTAATTACATTAATAAAGATGAGATTGTATATGAATTATCTCAACAAATTTTTGAATTTGCACCCATAAAAGATAACCATAGTGATATGGAAAATTTTTATACAAAATTAGAAGCTATTATAGGACTACTAGTTAGCAATGAGATAGATATTAAAGCTTCATCTTGGATTATACAAGGCATAGTACTTAGGTGCCTTCCTTTGAGGGTTAAAGATATTTTAATTCTAAAGACGGGAGAAAATTATCCTAATCTGGAAGATATAAGAAAACACTTCCCCAATATCCTAACTAATTACAAATTGAGAGATTTTCCAACACAAAATAAGACCCAGACTATGGATAAACCAAAGACTGTTCCCAGAGACCAACTAGCTACAGCCAAACAGACAAAACTTTATAGTGTAGAATCAAATGTGACCAACTGTAATACACGAAGACCTACATCACAGAACTTTAATGTAACTGCTGCCTCAAGTTACACACTACTTTGCAAATTTGTGCAAGTAATGAACACAGTAGTACTGGGTGTGATAAATATTCAGACTTTAACCAAAGAGCTAAAAGATGTGAACAGTTGAACCTATGTAAAAAGTGTACTGGCCAGGGACATTATAAGAAAGACTGTAAATCTAGGTTAAGATTCAAGTGTAAGTTTTGTAAAAGTTTACGACATGTCTCATCAATGTGTGATTCACCAAAGTGTCCAAACAATAGTACTCAAACTCAAAAGATACCTCCCCCAAACAAAGGTAATCAAGAAAATGCCACTTTCATGGGACATTCTGTTTGTTCAAACAATGTAACAAGAAACACTGAGATTCTTTTACCAACTATTACTTTGGACTTAGTGAATAGTGAGGGTAGCACCACTCCAGTGAGATGTCTTATAGACTGTTGTTCTCAACAAACATTTGTTTCACAAAATGTAGTAAATAAATTGGGTTTGACACCAAACCCGAATGAACAAAAACTCAATATTGCATCCTTTGTCAAGGATAACTCGGACAAAAATAGCTATAAGACAATTGACCTGGAACTACATTTAGAAAATAAATTAGAGAAAATTGAAGCAGTTATTATTTCTAAAGTAGGACAAAACAAACTGGTTATACCCAAACTAGGACAAACCATAAATCATTTGGGAAAACACTACAAAATAGCTGATAGACATATCACTAACAACACAGTAGCTAACATTGAAATGCTAATAGGGGCAGATTATATTAATCTTATTCATAAGGGCATAGTAGAGATAAGTAATGGTATAGCTATTCAGACTCCATCAGGGATAGCCCCTTTGGGTGATCTATCCAAATACAACCTAGACCTAAACCAAAATAGTTCATGACCAACAAATACTATGTGCCTCAACACAGTCCTACATAACACCTGTAAGAATAGCAACACTTTGAATAATATTATCTCAACTGAGAACATTAATTCATCATTATCAAATGAAACTTTGGATGAGGCAATTCAAACTTTATGGTTGCTAGAATCTGTGGGTATACATGACACAAATCAAACTTCAGAAGATCAGTTAATGGTAGAAAGATTTGAAGACACCATTCAGTGCAAAGACAATAGTTATTTTATTGAGTTACCTTGGAAAATAAATTGTCCAACTTTAAGAGACAATCTCAAAGTAGCTAAAGGACATTTATATAAAGTAATGAAAAAACTCAAACAAGATAATAATATTAAAAACTACAGTGATGTCTTCAAAGAACAGCTACAGAAAGGCTTCATTGAAGAAGTAACAAATAACCCTTTTAAAAAAGATGGTTGTCATTATTTAACCCACAGGGGGGTCTATCGACAAGATGCCCCAACAACAAAACTCAGAGTAGTATATAACTGTAGCCTCAAAGACAGTGATAAACACAGTTTGAATGATTGCTTGATTGAGGGTCCTAATCTCATTTCTGACCTTGTGAAGATCTTACTGAGGTTCAGGTTAGACAAATATGCCGTACAAAGTGACATTTCAAAGGAATTTTTGAGAATAAATCTTAAAAATGAATATGATAAGAACCAACTTAGGTTCTTATGGTTCAAGGATCCATTTGATTTGAATAAAGGGTTCATAACCTATAGATTTAATGTTGTGTTGTTTGGAGCCAATTGCTCACCTAGCCTATTAGCATTGACAATTAGACATCATTTAAACCAGTTTAATAACTCTTTAACATTGAACTTCCTTAAGGAACATTTTTACGTAGACAATCTAATAGGCTCAACAACAACAAAATCTGAATTATCTGAAGTCTATGAACACTCTCAAAACATTATGCAACAAGGTAACTTTGAACTTAGAGAGTGGATTTCAAATGATGAGGATTTAAACAAAAAGATTTTGAAGGATAATAATGGTCTTACTGAGCCATCAGACAGAGTTAAAACTTTAGGTATGAACTGGTATTTGGATGCAACTTCTAACAGTCATGATTCAATCTGTACTAAAGGTTTTAAACTTGATGAGGAAGCAAATACTAAAAGACAAATATTATCAGAGGCTTCCAAAATTTTTGATCCCATGGGTCTATTCCTGCCTTCAACAATAAAATCAAAGATTCTCCTCCAAGAAATTTGGAGGACAAATGTTGGGTGGATGATCCAATAACAAATGAAAATCAAAAATCTTGGAAGAAGTTAGCTGCTGATTTAACAAAAGTGCAGAACATTAAAATTCAAAGGTGCTGTGGGTTTAGGGATAAGCCCCAGAGACTTCATGTGTTTGCTGATGCAAGCACACAAGCTTATGGGTGCTGTGCGTATCTTGTAAGCCCTACAGAAAGTCATCTAATTTATGCAAAAGGGAAAGTTGCACCTCTAAAACCTACCCGAACCATACCTCAATTGGAACTATTGGCTGCTACATTAGCCATTAAAACCATTTCATTGCTTAAGGATGCTTACCATGATGTGAACATAACTCACATCCACATCTGGCTTGACAGTCAGATTTGTCTTGCCTGGATACGGAATGATAGCATTAATAGTAAGAATATCTTTGTAAGAAATAGGCTAAAAGAAATAGCTGAAGCTAATGAAAGCCTACAAGTAAACTTTCACTATGTTCCAACTAAACAAAATCCAGCAGACTTTCTGACCAGAAGTTTATCCTACAAGTTGTTGAAGTCAAACAAAACTTGGTTTATGGGACCTAAGTGGCTCTGTAATACAGACCAATGGCCTGTGGAACAAGTTAACTTGACATTAAATTTAATCTTTTCAAATGAAAAGGTTGAACCAATCACTAATTATGAAATTTATTCTGATTTCAACAAACTTGTCAGGGTTACAGCCTACTGTTTGAGGTTTGCTCACAACTGTTTAACTACAATTAACAAACAGCTAAATAAAAATAATCATAATTATACAGAAGTTGCAACCAAATACTGGATAGGCCATGCACAGCAAAAAGAGTACAATAAAGAGTTAGAATTCTTAACTAATGGGAAACAAACAAAAGAACCTGTACCATCAGTAGTTGTGGATCTAAACTTGTTCAGAGATGAGGAAGGCCTTCTAAGGTGTAAAGGGAGGTTAGACAAATCAAAACTGTCATACAAAAGCAAACATCCAATCCTTTTACCTAGATTTAGCTATTTGACAACATTAATCATCAGAAAAACACACAATGATGTATATCATATGGGGGTACCACAGACACTAACTACATTAAGAAAAACTTATTGGATACCCAAGGGAAGGATCACTGTTAAAACAGTCCTGAGTGAGTGTGTCACATGTAGGCGTATTCATGCTAGGCCCTATAGGAAACCAAATCCTCCTGCTTTGCCAGAGGAGAGAGTTACTCTCAACAGACCCTTTGAGACTGTAGGCATTGACTATACAGGAGCATTGACTGTAGGGGTGGGTGACACTGAACAAAAAATGTACATTGTACTGTTTACATGTGCTGCCTCACGAGCTGTTTATTTGGATGTTGTGGAGGACCTTACAGCAGAATCTTTTGTTGCTGTCTTTAAGAGATTCTGTGCACGACATTCAGTACCCAAGACAGTTTGGACTGACAATGCTACATATTTCAAGGCTGGTGAACAAGTCATCCACGACTTGTTAAGCGATGAAATCACACAATTATATATACAAAATTCAAACATAAAGTGGAAGTATATTCCGGTTGCCTCTCCTTGGTATGGTTCTATCTGGGAGAGGAATATACAAACAGTAAAGAATTGCTTGAAGAAAGCAATTGGCAAAAAACAGATACACTTATTTGGGTTGCTCACTCTCCTGGCTGAGACTGAGAATATCATTAACAATAGACCACTCACTTATGTGAGTGACAACATTAATGACCCGGAACCATTAACTCCAAATCATTTGATTCGGGGAGAACAAGTTAGTCTCCTGCCGGACTACAATATAGACTCTTCAGAAGACCCAAACTGGACTCAACGACATGATGAGCTCTAGACTAAGTTACAACATTTAACTAGAGTTAAAGCTCATTTCATTAAACAGTGGAAAACTGAGTACTTGATGGGTCTAAGGGAGAGACATAAACAAATGACTAAGAAGGATTGGTCTGACACAATTAAGGTAGGGGACCTTGTTCTCATACATGACAGTACTCCAAGACAATACTGGCCTCTGGCTAGAGTTTCAGAACTCAGACCAGGGGCAGACGGGGTAACAAGAGTGGTCAAATTAAGGACTTCAACGGGTGACACAACAAGAGACATTTCTTTTTGTACCCTTTAGAGTCTGGACCCAAAACAATGGACTTTGGAGAACCTTCTCCACTGACAGTAACAACTGGAGACACTGAACTTCCAGTAACTATTCCTTTGACAGTAGGAGTGGTAACGCATCCTACTACAACATTGACAGACACAAGACCTCAGCGACAAACAGCATTAAAGGCGCGACTATTTTTACAACAAAAAATAGATGCTGGGGAATTGTAATTTTATCTTCTAACTTTCATTTTTTCTTTTCTTATGGTAAAGACCATAGACAGTTTCATCCTATGGATGTATATTTTCTCTTCTAATTAAATGCTACACCTTCTCCATGAGAAGGTGAGGATAGGCACTGTTAATCACATTAACAGGCATTTACAGTCAAATAGTTAGCTAGTCTACACTCAGACATAAAAATTGGTGACAATGACACCAAAATTTTTATCTCCCGGGGCCCCCAGTATATGGAAAACTGATGAGTGGGTAGTTGGGAGGTAACGAAAATGGTTCACTGAGTAGGTAGGTAGTTAATCTAACAATTATTAAATTCCTTTTATGTCAATAACTGGGTGGATGAAACCAATTGGTTGCTCAGCAGAGTTATTCTCCACACTAGTATTTATATACTGTGTGAGAAGAGCGTGCTCGGTAATAGAGATACATTACCGCTCAACCAACCGAGGAAAAAACCAAGACAACGCTGGTGGAAAAAGCCCCGCGAAGAGGAGAACAAAGGGGAACGAAAACGAACAACGGGGCGAGAGGACGCAACTGGGGAAGGGACGAGAACAGACAACGAAAAAGATCCCCACCAGCAAGTACGCTCTCGACAATTACACAACCGGAGAAAAGAGACTCTCTAATAACTAACAGTAAGTGACTAATTGTGTTTTTAACCCAGTAAATTAATCACATTAAATTAAGCTGGGTCAGACAAATTAGGCCTACATTGTGGCCTAAGACCCAGCATCAACTCATAGCTTAACAAAGGTGAAGGTAGATTGCCCTAACCTAATTTGGTGAGGAATCCTACTGTGGACCTCAATTTATCTGCCCGCTCTGGACCATTTCCGGAATCTCTAGGCTGACCCCTCTAGGCTAGACTTGATCTACTCTATAGTTAGACTGGAGATATAAGGGGTGGGTTAATTGTGGACCAATTCATACAGAGCATTTTTCGCACTCGGGATGCCAATTTCCCGTCCACCATTCTGTTCAGTGACGAGGCTGTTTTTTATGGAAATGGTGAGGTAAATCGACAGAACACCCGCTTCTGGTCTCAAAACAACCCTCACTGGTATACCTCTTTAAAGGAACAAGGTGCATCTCGGGTGATGGTATGGTGTGGCATTTGGAAGGATCGCATCATAGGCCCCCTCTTTTGCGATGAACATGCCACTGGAGGCACCTACCTACGTATGCTCAAGGAAGAAGCATTTTCCAGTGTCTTGAACGAAGAAGGAAATTTACCAACATGGTTTCAGCAAGACGGCGCTCCTGCACATTACAGCACCCAAGTAAGGGAATACCTGTACCAACACTTCCCTGGTCATTGGATAGGATGTCGAGTGCCTGTGGAATGGCCAGCTAGAAGCCCGAATCTCACGCCACTAGATTTTTATCTCTGGAGCCACTTGAAAGTGCTGTTATACGCAGAGAACATTAGGAGTGTTGAACATTTGCGGCAGCACATTATTGGGGCATGTAACACCATTACTCCTGACATCATTCACCGTGTGCTTGCTGACTGGGTATCACGTCTGAATTTCTGTATTGAAAACAATGGTGGACATATTGAGCACGTTCTGTAAATAAAAGCTTTTTGTTTTGCCTTTTTTTATTATTTTTCCTCTGATGCCGGACTTATGGGACACCCTGTATAAATAAGTTTTAAAATAAAAAAGAATAGCAGCCTCTAATAGCAAACTGGCGATATCAAATGACACAACTATAAGCCACTGTGGTGACAATTTCCCTGTGATGACAATTTCCCTGTGGTGACAATTTCCCAAAAATGCTAAGTACGCATTTGGGTGTGTATATATCCCTTGTCACCAAGTGAAATTAGCTTTAAAAATTCTCAGCAATGATATACGACACAAATACATCAAACCTAACAAACTGCTACTCTCAAGACATCTAAGAATATACACTATTTTCAATCTACAAACTACCTCTCATTCGGGAACGTACCCAAATTTTCTTAAAACTGGTTAGCTAAGGATCTACTATTACCACAACGACATTATTTTACATTTCATTTGGAAAGCATGAACCCACTGAGGCCTATCGGGATTATCCAAGTCATGAACTATATTTTATAATAATAATAAAATCGTACAGATTTTCAATCACATCACAGTACAGTAGTTACCCTGTGACTAAATAGGGTAAACCTCACATCTCCCAACTTGTATACACTAAAACAGTACAGTATTTACTCATTCACAATACAATTTATAAAAGATTTCTATATTTTATTAAAATTAATAAATTTTTCTCTCAGCAAAGTGACCTACAAACCCGGCCATATATGAAATCATCTAAAGGCCTACTATTTACCAAATTCTTATACTCTGTTTAAAACAAATCTTCATCTGTTACAGTTGGTGGTTCAGGTTAAAGATAGCTCATTACAATTAAAATCTTCTTGAAGACTTGAACAGATATGAGGGATCGCGCGTCTTAAGGTAACTAAGCGCCACCACAGGCGTAAACATATTTTTGATGGATATCACTATTTTCACCCTTCCTCTATCGCGTGTTTTGGGTTATAATGACCTTACGACACTAGAAGTATGGTTGAAAACCTTATGAAGCGAACTACTTTTTTCACCTCTATCGCGGTGGGACACTCGGTCTCTGGGTGGCGGGAACAGCAGGAGGAGCGCGAGCCAATGAAAACGTGGCAGCCACGCCGCTCTGCTTTCTGACTAGCCACCCGCTCCACGCGCCGAGAGGGACACGACACAAACATCCCGCCAGTACCTTAAGACTCGCGTCGCTGTTAGCAGGCGTCCTGTGTTCGTGCTCATATTGCTGAATATTGCGTGGATTATTCTATTCACCCGGCTTCTAACTATTATCAACGTGTGCAGCAATGTCTCTTTGTGCTAGTGATAGTGATGAAAAATCAATGGAATCATTCTGTGCCAGAAATCGCACCCAAAGTTCGGCATAATAAGAAAATCAAAAAATTAAAAAAAATATATATATAAAATATAAAATATGAAAATCTATTCCAAAAACTCATCAACATCTTCATTAGCATACTTAGAACTCTAATTTAGCCAAAAATGAACGTTCTAGCTCAATTAATAACAGAGATACTATTGCCAGAATATTGCTGAACTTTGGAGGCGATTTCTGGCGAATTTTAATTTTGGCGCTTAGGTACCTAAGACGCGAGACCCCTCATATGTATTGTGTATACAATTTATAAGCCGATTTTCATGAATGAAAACATCCATTATTTCTTAAAACAGGCTAAGGAGCTGGTTTTTTCGCACACAATATATCAAGTCACACTAAAAATCTACCAGTCTGACTAAAAAGTATTTTCACAGATTCAGTCTGCAATTTTTCTCATTGAAGCTCATCCCTCAAACTCTAATAAGAAAACGTTACTTGTAATGTGAATAGGCGCTAACTATGATTGCAAATAGAAAGATTCTTGACAAAAAATCCCTCAACTTTCAGTATCCGTGAATACGGGGTTATGTGAGCTGGAGTGTAAAAAAACTAACTCTCTACTTCGCCGGGCCATCTCGGGAGGATGGACAACAAACTTGGCCTTCGTGAAATGTGGAAATATATATATACAGGGGCGTACCTAAAGTATTTGGCACCCGGGGCGGATCCTTCCTTTGGCACCCCCTATAAATATTTTTAAAATTTAAACACAGAAAAATATGTTTGCAAGTAGATATTTAAACAGTACAGTACTGTCATAAGCAAATTGGAAATAAGAAAAATGCAGGACATTAAAAATTCAGTGAACAGGTAATACTGCATTTTATTTTGTACAAAAAACACAGGAAATCCAGTCTCAACGCTCAGCCTATTCTTCAAAGATAAATAGAGAGGGTTCACTAGCTCTGCATTCGAGCCTCAATTTCTGCAAATTGATCAATGACCTCATCATAATTCACCTTCTTTGCATATTCATGTTCAATTGAAAGTAAAGCCAAATTTGTCAGTCTTGTCTGACTCATGGTCGAGCGAAAGAAATTTTTTATCAATTTCAATTTGGAAAAACTTCTTTCACATGAAGCAATAGACACACAGACAGTCAAAAAGAATTTCAAACACAGTGACAAGCTTGGCAAAGATTCACAAAAATCCCATTTCACAATAAACTCCAGAAACTATAACATCACGACGATGCATTTATAAACACTTAAACATCACTGTGATACCAAATTGTCAAAAATTACTGGACACTGGTATAAGTACCATGATATTGTTATAAACACCAGCACTTTATGTTTTATCATAATTATTAATGAAACATACCTCATGTATGTGGAGTCACAGTGTCAAGTGAACAAGACTTGGAATGTCAGTTGCAGCCAGCTGGCTATGCTCAACAAACTGATGACTAAAACGTCACTCAAATATTTAATTTTTCGTTTGTAAATTTTGTATTGCCAATAAAAATAAAAATTTATTTTATAGTGGAAATTAACATTAAGCTGTTATAATAATTTGAACATTTTTACATTTTTTTTCTTACTTTGGCGAATTTTTCATTTGGTTTGAAAACTTGTACTGGTATTTCAACTCTCCCGATGGCACCCCTCTCCTGGCTGTCACCCGGGACAGATCCCTCCCCCTCGCATCCCCCCTTAGTACGCCACTGTGTGTATATATATATATATATATATATATTAGGGTGTTTCATACCTATAGGGTAAAATAAAAATGAGCTTGGAGTTTTAATCCACACGTTTCTCCGTATTCTAAAGAACAAGAAAACACGTTTGTGCAAGTTTGAACCAGATCGCGCTGCATTTAGAGGTCCCCAACTTTGACGACTTTTTGTCAGTTCATTTCTCGCCTGCCTGCAGTGAAGACGGTTTTCTTCGTCACTTGAGCGGTTCGTGTTGTATAGCCTATTGGACAACTATGGAGGTAATTATATATGCTACTAATTATCTCATTTTACTGTGGTATTGAAATTTATTATTATTTAATTTCTGTCATTTTACTGTGGTAGTGATATTTATTATTAATATTACATGAAATTAATTAGTCTGTTGCATATTGGACAACTAAGCTGGTAATTATTTATGATACTAATTAATGTAATTTTACTGCGGTATTGAAATTTATTTAATTAATGAATTGTCAAAGAGAACGTAGTGTACACGTATCAGTTTTATAAATAAAGAAAAGCAGTAACTGGGACTCGAACCAGTGTCATAGCCGTTTGGCGGCATCGCTCAAGTCGGCGTACACAGCACGCTATCCACTCCCTAGATGGTGTAGTGGATAGCGTGCTGTGTACGCCGACTTGAGCGATGCCGCCAAACGGCTATGACACTGGTTCGAGTCCCAGTTACTGCTTTTCTTTATTTAATTAATGAAATTAAATTAATTACGATGTGAAATTATTTCTGTGGAATTATTTAGTTTGTTTTCTTTTCGAGGTGTCTACCAGAGCGAAAACAGAAGTGTTTCTTATTGGCCAGACGGATGCGAACATCACATCAAGTGGCCTTCCAACTCAGTTGCAAGTACTCAAAAAGTACTTTTACCACCAAAAGGAGCAAAAATTTGGACGTACTAAATGCCTGAACCTGTGCCTGGATGCCTGTCTCATATTTTAGGAGAGAGCGAGAATCCCCATGATGCGTCGAGATTCGGCCTTGAGGAAGATGGAATCCCTTCTCAAGGAATACGACCGGCTTGTGAAGCACAAGTCACATAAAGCAGAGTCCTTCCGAGTGAAGGAGGCGATGTTCAAGGAGGCAATAGCGAAGGAGATCATGGACATTGCTCATTCACAGGCTAAGGAAATGATGAAGAATCAGGAGGACATCCACTTTCTCGACATGCAGCGTGAAGATCCAAATTCCTGCAGCATGGGCCCTGTTGACATGAAGCTTCACTATAAGGAGATTAGGAAAAGAAAGAGGCTGGACAAGATTAAGGAACAACAGGAGAAGGCCAGGAAGGAACAAGGAGCTGCAGAAGATACGGGGGCTTTAGTGATTTCAACTTCGTCAGAGACTGACTCAGATGTCGTTGACCCAACCGTGGAAGTTTTTCCATCCTCCTCCAAGGGAAATACCAAGAAGCGACGCAGGAATCTGATCTCACAGGATGTGACGACTACCTACGATCGGCTGAATATTTCGTACCGCGATTCAGCTATGTCGTACGCCGCAGCGGCTAAATCACTAGGTTTTGACTTGGATGAACTGTCCATTTCTGCCAGTACCATGTACCGCACACGCAAGGCTCTCAGGAAGGTGGCTGCTGAAAGTTATCAATCCGACGAAGTTTGTCCTGGTCAGCCTCTTGTCTTGCATTGGGACGGTAAGCTCCTACCTGACAATGAGCAATGGAAGGAGAGCGTTGACCGGATCGCCGTCCTCGTCTCTGGCGACGGCAAGGAGAAGTTGCTCGGCGTTCCTAAGGTGACGTCCGGAACCGGCGAGAAGATAGCGCGAGTTTGCTTGGATTTGGTCAAGGAACACAGGATGGAAGAGCGCGTGCGGGGACTGTCTTTCGACACGACAGCGTCGAACACCGGGATTCATATCGGGGCCTGCGTCCTGATTGAGAAAGGTCTTGGCAGAGAACTCATGTACTTCCCCTGTCGGCATCACATCTATGAAGTCATCCTCAGCTCCGTCTTCAAGCGTGCATACGGCCCTTCAAGTGGCCCCGATATACCCGTTTTCAAGAGGTTTCAGGCACAATGGAAGTTCATCGACCGGTTGGACGTGCGGCCGTACGATTTTGCTCAAGTCAATGACTCTATGAGGGAACTGAGGGAGAAGTCAGTCCTGCTGGTGAGAGGGATGGTGAGCACGTCGCATCAGCGCGATGACTACAAGGAACTGCTACAGTTGGTTCTCATCTTCCTGGGAGAAGCAAAAGTGGTGGATTTCCCTCTCAGAGCCCCTGGCGCTTACCATCACGCTCGATGGATGGCGATAGCCATCTACTCCTTGAAAGTAATTCTACTGAAGAAGCAGTTCAAGATGTCGAGTCACGAGTTGGAAGCTCTGACAGCCGTAGGTCTCTTCGTGTCCCTCGTCTACATCCGAGGTTGGACTCGTGCTGCAACCTCAAGCAAGGCTGCCGCAGTTGATCTGGAATTTCTGCGTGACGCGGAAGCCTTTGCCATGTCGGGATATTCGTGTGTTAACGCTGCGCAAGAAGCCATGTCTCGACACCTATGGTACATCTCTGAGACTCTTATTGCCATGGCGTTCTTCGACGCAGATGTGGCAGATGAAGAAAAGGCTCAGATGGTCGTCAGTTTGGGTAAGCCCGCATCGAAAAAGGAACTCAAGCGACCCCAAGGGAAGAACGTCAGGAATCTTGCCTCGAAACACCTGGCGGAGTTCGTGACAGGAAAGACGATGGCTTTCTTCCATGCATTCGACTTGCACACAGAATTCTTGAAAAAGCCAGTTGCCGAGTGGACTGAAGTAGAGGGCTTCAAGCAAGCAGCGGCAACTGTTAACAAAATCTCTGTCGTCAACGATCGGGCCGAAAGAGCCATCGCGCACACCAAAGAGTTCAACTGTTCTCTGACGAAGAACGAAGAGCAGAAGCAGTATTTGCTCAAAACTGTGATGCAGCATAGTGCGAAATACCCGAATAAAACCAAGAAGGATTTCATGGACAAATGATTCGCAAGAAGTGGTTATGTTTTTTGTATCTTTGTGAAAATGTGTAGTGAAATGGTACTCGTTTGTTGAATAAAAATTCATTGACAGATTTTTGTTTAATTATTTCCGTTTATGATCTGCCAGAGCATCAAACTGGGGACCCGTAAACTTTAAACTATTGAATTAATACTTCGGTTTATCAGTCTCCTCAGCAAATGGAACAAGGGGATCCATGTGGATTAAAATTTTTCCAAACTTTTGATTTATGAAACACCCTAATATATATATATATATATATATATATATATATATATATATATATATATATATATATATATATATATATGTGTAGAGAGAGAGAGTAAACAATGTTTAATGGTATGTCAGTAACTTCAGCTTGGCGGGATGTGGAGGGCATGATGATCCACCGCACATATGTGAGAAATAACCAGACAGTGGGAATTCCTTGTGGTTACTGGGAAAAGTTGCAAGCTGGTACAAGTATAAAGTTTCAGGGACAAGACATATAGGCATATGGAGAGATCTTATTCTGCAAATGAAGTGAAACTTATTGAAATTGAGAGAGAATTAATGATGATCCTGAAAAATATCTGACATGCTTCTAAAGCAGCCTACCGTAGCCTTTATTTTACACCTGAAAGGTATCACAGCTACTAGACCACCAGGAGAAAATATTGGAAACATTGTGACGAGCCTTCGATAAATGTGACTATGGAATCATAGCATACAAACTTAAGAATACAGGAATTACTGGAAAGCTAGGAAGGTGGCTATTTAATTTCTTGACGCAAAGAACACAAAGAGTGATGGTAAACGGAGTTAAATCGGAAATCTCGGATGTCGCAAGCTCTGTCCCACAAGGGACAGTTTTAGCTCCGTTGCTGTTCTTATTAATGATTGCAATTATTGATGCAGATACATTGTATCATGCTTCGCTGATGACACAAGTATATGTAAGGAAATATTGAACGAAGGCAACATAAGAAAATTACGAAACGACATTGAAACATTATTCCAGTGGGAAGAAAACAACAATACGAAGTTCAATGAAGAAAAATTCCAACTTCTAAGATATGATGACAACAATGAAGTACAGAAAAAGGCTACAAAACTGTGCAAGCCAAACAGATAACACCAAATCCATAAGTCAGGGATCTTGGAGTAATAATGTCTTCGGATGCAGAATTCAGAGAGCAATAAACATCAAAATTACAACGAATAGAAAAATAATGGGGATCATCTGGATGAACTTCCGCAGCAGAAAAGCATACATCATGCTCAAATTATGGAAGAGTCAAGTCCTGCCAATAATTGAGTATTGCTCAGTACTCACAAACCCCTACAGAAAACGAGACAATTCGAACACTGAAGCTATACAAAGGACTTTTTCGTCTAAGATAGAAGAAACAGAAGGTGAAGACTACTGGTCTCGACTACAATCCATGGAACTCTACTCTCTCGAAAAAAGGCGCGAGCGGTACACAATAATATACATATAAAAAATGCTTGGTGCCCTGTCCCTAACCTTAGAAATGAAATAGACACAAACTAGAATGAGAGAAGAGGCAGATTTTGTACGCCCCCCCCATATATATATATATATATATATATATATATATATATAACTTGGTTGAATGGTTTGTTCTTAGGGAAGCGTAGCTTAGCGAGGAATAGGAGGACGAAAAGATGGTACATGTTTATTAACAGACGTTTCGGAAAAATTCAATTTCCATCATCAGTGCTAAAAAGTTTAAAAACAAATAGAAATAAATAAGTATAATAAATAAAAACGAACAATAAATTAAAATGGCGCAACAATTAGCGAGAATTAATAGTAAGTTACAATATATTAAATTAAAAGATTAAAAATTAAATGATACAAAGTATAAAAGTATGGACAATAAGTAAAATATAAAACGGTTTAGGTAAAACAGAATTGAAGGGTTTCTTACCAGATTGTTAATGTAATGGGAGACTAATTATACAGAAGATTGGGAATGGTTGCCTCTTGAAAGAATTCCATATTAGGAAGATGGAGCCGGGCGGAGTGATGGTGGATTTCTTTTGAGAGTTTATTTGGCAATGTTTAAATTGAAAGCGGAACTGTAATCGTTGAGGGTTGGCTGGATACTGAGGATATAAAGGGACTCAAGTATGCGGAGGTCGATTAGTTGGTTGGCTGAATTAATGATTTTGAAGTGGGAGGAAAGTAACGGGTGGTTGTGGAGGTGGCAGTGATCCCTTATTGCTGATTTGGAGGGTTTGTTCAAGGGCTGTGAAGTTCTTGTAGAAATCCCACGATGCTCGTCCACTCTTGTTTGATATTGGCGGACGGTACTGCCAATATAGTTCGCTTTGCAGCGAACACAATTAAAAGCGTAGATAGTGGAAGAAGCAAGTGGCTGGGGTGTTTTTTCTTTATGGTTGAGGTAAGATTTGATACTATTGTTGTTTGTGAAAGCGAAATGAAATTTAATTTGGGGGTAAAGCGGGGTGAGTAAGAGACGGAGTTCTGAAAGTATTTTGTGGCTAATGTGGTCGTAATAGGGGAATGAAAAATATTGTACGTCTTTTTTAACAGTGGGAACTTTAAGGGGGGGTTGATAAATATTATTAAGAAAATTTCTGGTTAAGGACTGTAACAGATGTTTCGGGAAAGAGTTATTAATGCTGAAGTTAAGAATTAACTCTATTTCATGATGGAAGGATAAGTACGAGGAGCAAAGATGGTAGGCACGGTGGATTAAAATTTTAATACTGTTTATTTTATATAGCAAGGGGATGTGGCTTAGGAAATTAGTACCTAAGCCTGTGTACGTGGGTTTTCGATATATGGAAGTGCTAAATTTGTTGTTTTGTTTAGTTATTGTAATATCTAGGAAGGGAAGGGTGTTATTGGATTCGTCTTCTTTGGTGAACTTAATGTTTTTATGTTGGGAATTAAGGTAGTTAAGAAAAGGGGGGGCATGGTTGGCATTGTGAAAAAGGAGAAAGGTGTCATCAACGTATCTTTTATATAGGTGTGGTTTATAATGAGTGGGGCAATGAAGTAGCCAGTTATTTTCGTGATGGCCGAGGAAGATGTTCGCTAGAGTGGCACTTAAGGGGGATCCCATAGCTAGTGAGTCGGTTTGTTGATAAAGTTGTTGGTTAAAGAAAAAATAGGTGTCTGAGGCGGCAAGCGTGAGCAGTTTGGTAAATTCATGTTTTGTTAGATTCAAAACTGTATTCGGATTGTTGGCGAAAAGGCTGTAATACAGATATCGATGGCTTCTTTAATTGGAACGTTGGTGTAGAGAGATGCTATATCGAAACTATGCATATGAAGGTTATTTGAGTTATTTATGGTCCATATTTCTTTAGTGAATTCGTAGGAGTTGGTGACGGAGTATTCGTTTTGGGTTAGGGGGGTTAAAGTGGGAATTAGGAATTTTGCTAGTTTGTAATTGTGGGTAGTGTAGGCCGAAAGGATGGGTCTAATGGGTAAGTTGGGTTTATGTATTTTAGGGAGGCCATAGAGAGTACCTGGGGATGAGCCGGAACAACGTACTTGGTTATAAGTGCCTTCTGAAATTTTGTTCTGATCATATAGTTTTTTGAGGAAACGGTTGATTTTATCTTCAAGTTTTAGGGAAAGGGTTAAAGGATTATCGTTAATCTTTTTAAATTTGGTAGGATCGTTATGAACGTTGTTAACCTTATTAATGTAATCTGGTTTATTAAGAAGGACGGTGCCTTTGCCTTTGTCGGGGCGTGAAATGATAATGGAGTCATCTTTAGATAGTTCTTTAAGGCAGGAGAGGTCTTTTCTATTAATAAGGGGGGGGAAAAAACTTTATGAGGTTTAAAACTATAAAAATGTTTATTAGCGATGTGGGTGAGTGAGGACTTTAAAAACGGAAGTTTTGACTCGTCAACTATTGAGAATTTTTTTAAACTATGAAAGAGTTTTTCGAAAGATAAAAAGTGCTTAAAATAATTTATCTTAAAATTTGGCAGTTTATATATATATATATAATATATATATATATATATATATATATATATATATATATATATATATATATATATATACATATACACCTTACTTTACAACCTTACAAAGGTTTCGCGCGATGATTTCTCATTTCGCGAAGGTCAAGCTTGTCGCCTCTCCTCTCGAGTTGGCCTGGTGAAGTAGTTAGTTGGATTCTCGCGCTCTCCACCTCACACAGCCAGGTACGCCCGGCTCATCGGGGATTGTTCTGAGCCAGGCGTCTAGTCTTCTTTTGAAGATGTCCACTGAAACTCCCTTCGTGTTTCTTAGGTCTTTGGGCAACTGATTAAACAGTTTTGGTCCTCTCACTACAAAACTATTTTCTTTCAGGGTTAAGGATGTCTTGCCTTCAATTTGGGAATACGACACACTCTACCGTTTCTACTTTTCACCGTTGTTTGGGAAGTTACAGGGTTCAGAGTAAGATTAGGGACAAGTTTCTTCATTATTTTCCAAGTGTAAATAATGGTGTATCTCTCTCTTCTCCTTTCCAGTGAAAACAGGAATAGCTTTCATAATCTTTCCCAGTAATTTAGTTCTTTGCACCCATTGATCTTGGCTGTGAAGCTTCTTTGGATCCCTTCCAGCTGTCTAATGTCTTCTTTTTTATATGGGGATGTTAGGACCGAGCAGAACTCCAATTTGGGTATGATCGGGGTTTTCAGTAGAGGAATCATTACATTCCTATCCCTTCGTTTAAAGGTTCTCAATATCTGTCCCGTTATTCTCTTTGCTCTGTTTACTGCTATCTTATTTTGTGTTTCAAATTTCGCATCATCTGTCATTACAACCCCTAAATCGTTTGCTCTGGAATTTCCCTGAATTTCCTGTCCATTTGGGGTATAATATTCAATGGATTTTAGGTCTTTTCTTTTTCCGTACCGTAGTAGCTGAAATTTCTCGGTGTTAAACTTCATATTGTTGTCTTCCGTCCACTTGTAGATTCTGTTCATGTCGGATTGTAGAGATCCTATATCTTTTGGGTTTCTTATTTTTCTACTGATCTTTGTGTCATCCGCAAAGGATGTTACTGTGCTGTCTCTGGTAATGTCCTCATATATGTCAGTTAGCATGATTATGAAGAGTAGTGGGGCTAATTCTGTTCCTTGTGGTACTGAGCTGAGGACCTCTGATTCTGATGAAGATACTCCTTGTACTGTAACGACTTGCCGCCGCTCACTAAGGAAATTATATATCCATTTCCCTAATTTTCCTGTTATTCCCATATATTTCAGTTTATGTATTATGATTCCGTGGTCACACTTGTCGAACGCTTTAGCAAAGTCTGTGTATAGTACATCATAGTTTTCATTACTTTCAAGTGCATCAATAATGTTGTAGTGTTCCATTAGTTGTGATAGGCATGATCTGCCTGACAGAAACCCATGTTGGTTATCATTTAATTTTTTCTGAGTTTCCAAAAAGTCATAGATTTTCTGTCTAACTATTCTTTCAAATATTTTAGTAAGATGGGATGTAAGCGATACTGGCCTCTTGTTTTTGGCTTCGGATCGATCTCCTCCTCTATATATTGGGACTATGTTCGCGCTCTTCAGGATGCCCGGTATTTCTCCCGTGTCTAGTCATCGTCTCCATATCCAGTATAGGGGCTCAGCGATTGCATTCTTGCAGTTTTTGATCAGTGTGGCATTCCATTTATCCGGCCCTGCCGCTGAGTGTAGTCTAAATCCGTTATACTTTCCCTTTGTTGTTCGTCTTCAAAGAACGCGTTTCTATCGCATATCAATTTGTCAGTTTTGGTGATACTGAAAGATGATTCGTACTGAGCTCTTAATATTTCAGATACTTCTGTTAGATCATCAGATAAAGCACTGTTCTCATTTTTAAAGGTCCGATAGTCGCATGGTTTTTCGACTTTCTTTTTGCGAAATTATAGACGTACTTTGAGTTAGCCTTTATCGCTTCTATAGCATCGTCTTCTTCTTTTTCTGTATGCTTCTCGATTAGTTCCTGTATGACGACATCGATACTTTGCAGTTTATCATTTAATATTTTTCTGATGTTATTTTTACAATTACTTAATTTTGCAGTCACTCTTTTTCTCTTTCGAAACAATGCCCTCGTTTGTCTTTCGAACCCGCTTCTCTTTCCTCTTTGTTGTATCTTTGGGACATGTTTTTCCACAATTTCTAACATCTTCACCCCTGACGTCATTAGCATCTCCTCCGTTGTCTTGGTCTCGAAAATGATTTTCCAATCTATTACTTCCATGCTGGATGTCACATCTTCCCAGTATATAGCTTTGGAGTGAAAATAAAAAATTTCGAATTTGCTTCTTTCTGTTGTGCGTGTTCTTTCTTTTCCTGTTGCCTTTATATTAGTTGTTATTTCAATGATGTTGTGGTCCGATATCATAGTTGGGGATATTTCTACATTATCACTTAGATTACTGTTGTTTGTGAATACCAAATCTAGGCAGTTGTTGCTGTTGTTTAGCCGATCAGCCCACCCTGATCGAGCAAGCCGGCGGCACGCAGGTAACCGATCGCCCTCTCCGGAGTGGACCAGAGGTTCAGCGCACTAGTGATGTTGTGTTGTGTTCGTTGTTGTGCTAGAGCGGTACAGTCTGTCATAATGTGTTCAATTGTTTGTGGTGTCTCCTAGCACAGGTGGCAGGTGTCGTCTGTGGAGTTGTCTAGTCTGTGTTTATATGTCCGTAAGTTGGGGGTGATGTCCACATCGGAATCGTGCTAAGTTAACTCGATCCGATTTGCTAAGGCTGATCTCTGACCTGTTACTGGGTGGCGGCTTCGCACCTAGGACCGCATTCGGACCGAGTCGTGTCAGTGCTTTGTGGGTTAGGTGTGAGTGTGTATATGTTTTATGTACTGTTTGATGTCTGTGGGGCGTGGTATGGAATGGAGTATTTGGTTATAATGTCTCTCTGGTGTTACCTTAATGGTGCGAGGTGTTGGTGCATGATTGTACATGTAGTGGCAAGGGTGTTGTGGGTTAGTTGTCGCTGCTGCCATGAATTGTGTTCCCCTCATGTCTAAATGTTCCCTAACTTTCAGTATTTTTGTTTCTGTGTGCAGTTGTTCTATTGGTGTTGTTTGAGTGCATCCTGTAATGATACGAAGTGCGTTGTTTTGTATTGTCTGTAAGGTGTTTATGTGTGTGTTTGAGATAGTGGGTGCCCAGCATGGGCTAGCATAGTCCATAACTGAGCGAATATATTGTTTGTATATGAATGATGTTGTTTCCTGCTGGTGTCCAAAGTTTGTGCCTGTTAGTACCCTAAGCGTGTTAAGTCTTGACGTACATTTGTTTTTAATGTCCTGAATGTCGTTTGCAAAAGATAATGATGTGTTGTATGTGACCCCAAGTATTTTGGTCCTGTGAGTGTGTGGAATGTTGGTGTTGTTTAGTGTAAGCTGCGGAATTACCTGGTGTTCTTTTGTGTTGCTTGTAAGCAAGGTGATGGTTGATTTTGTGGGCGCTACTTTCAGTCTATTGTGTGTGAGCCAGTCTTGTATACTGTTTATGTATGTTTGTAGGTTGTTTGTAGCGGTGTCGATGTTGTTGTGGGTGGATGTTAGAGTGATGTCATCTGCATATGATGATAAGGTAAGCTTGTTATCTATGGGTGTTGGAATGTCATGCATGTATAAGTTGAAGAGTGTTGGTGAGAGAACAGAGCCTTGAGGGACCCCGTTCGGAAAAAGCTTGTGTTTGGATGACTTGCCATTAAATGTGACATGTGAGTATCTTCCTGAAAGATAGTTGCTCAGCCACCTTTTGGTGTTATTGTGCATGTTTGTGTTGAGTAGTTTGTTTATGAGAGGGAAGCGTGGGATAGCATCAAATGCTTTACTAATGTCCATTGTTGCTAATAGTGTACGTTGAGCTGGTCGTCTGGAGTTGATGCCATCTATGATGTGCTGCGTGAGGTTAGTGAGTAATGTCGTGGTTGAGTGGTGAGGTTTGAATCCATGTTGAGTAGGCGATAGTGGAATGTGTGGGTTGGTGATTTGTAAGATTAGTCTTTCTGTTACTTTGGAAGGTGTGCATAGTAAAGTAATGGGTCTATAAGAAGCTGGTTCTGTTGGATTTTTGTTTGGTTTGAGTAGTGTAATAATTTTACCTTGTTTCCATATGTCAGGAATAATACAGTGTTGGTATGAATATGTGCTGATATTTGTGAGAGCTAGTATTCCTTGTGGGCCCAAGTGTTTAAGGTGTATGTTAGATAGGTTGTCTGGTCCAGTAGCCTTCGAATTCTTAATGTTTTTGATGATCTTGGTGGTCTGGTCTGTATTGAAGGGTGTAATGGTCGTGTCGAGTCTGTAGGTTTTCTTGTGTCTGGTTGTTTGTCTGTCTGCGTCTTTCTGGTTGTTGTCTCTGTTTAAGTGACTTATCTTTGCGTAGTGATTAACTAGAATGTTAGCTTGTTGTGTGTATGTTGGGATATTATTTTGGCTGCGACAGATAGCCGCGTGTGAGGTGTGAATGCCGCTGTTAGAGTGGGTAATGCTGTTTATAGTCTTGTATAGCCTGGATGTATCTGTGGAGTGGTTTAGTGTTGTTATGAATTCTCTGAATGTTTCTGTTTGTTTTTCTTTGAGTTTGTTGTTTATTTCTGTGTTGAGCTGTTGTATCTGCTGTTTTATGGCTTCTGTGTGTGGTGTTTGTGTGTTATATTTGAGGTTGTTACGTTGCCTTATGAGGTGGGCTATTTCTCTAGTGTAATTTGGGTTGTATTTCCTAATGTTGCCCTTGGGTATGTATTTGTTTGCATTATTGATGACCTGATTAAATGTCTTGAGTGTTGTATTGATGTTTATGATGGGTGTGCTGTTTAATGTGGTGAATTGTTCCTCAGTCTGTATTTTGAACTGTTCCCAATCAGCTTTTTTGTAATTTTTGTAAGTGTGCCTAAGGCTGTTGGGGCAGAGTGTAGAATGTGTTGTAATGATGATGGGCAGGTGGTATGATGACAGTTGTTTTTCTGTTCTCCATTGTGTATGTGTTGCTAGTGAGGGGGAACAGAACGTTATGTCTGGGGAGGAGTTTGAGTATCCTGCTTGATGTGGTATGTGTGTATGTTCTTCTGTATTGTTAAGAATGAAGAGGCTGTTTAGTTGTGTGGCTATGTTGGCGCCTCTGGTGTTGTTTTGGTTGTGCAGGTACCAACTAGTGTCTTTGGCGTTGAAGTCTCCTCCTAAGATGACATTAGTGAGAGAGGCCAGATTGTGTAACTGTGGATTGTAATTGGCTGGCACCTGAGGTGAACTATCTGGTGGGATGTAAATGTTGATTAGTGTGGTGTTGTGTTTTGCGCGTGTTTTAATGTTAACTGCCTGTATTTCTATCGTGTTATCTGCTTGGATTGTGTTTGTAATGTTTTGGGTAGCATCAGTGTAGCTAATGCTTTTACGTATGTAAGTGATGAGTCCACCCCCGTTAACCCCAGTACGATCTTGACGGATCGCCGTGAAGTCAGGGATGGTGGGTGTTTTGTGTGTGTGTTTTAGTTTTGTTTCTTGTATAAGTGCTATGTGAATGTTTTGTTTGTGTACGAATTCCGTAAGCTGCATGATTTTGTTTGTGAGGCCATCTACGTTGTACTGTAGTATGTTAATATTATACTATTAATATTATACTGTTAATAATATATTATACTACAATCTAGGCAGTTGTTTTTTCTTGTGTTTTCTGTTATTTCTTACGTTAACATAAATTCATCAGCTAGAGCTAGTAGCATTTTTACCTGCTCCTGGTCTTCTCGTGTGCCCCCCTTTTCCTTCACAGTTCGCCTGCCAGTCCTTTAGATGAGTTTCCGTGAGACATGCAAAGTCTGCTCCGGCATGAATCCTTTCAGGTATACAACTTTGTTCGTGGAATGGTTTCATTTAAGGCCCTGTATGTTGGCTAGGATTATTTTATTTTTCTTTCTTTTTCGCATACAGGTGGTTCCGATTTGTTTTCCAATGGGGGTGCCGGTTTCGTTGCCTTGTGGTCCTCCGAGAATTTACCTCTTTTTATCTTTGTCGGTACCTGTTGTCCCGATAACGCATGAAGTGCCTTTGTTCGTACCTTCTGTGTGGCTCTCCGATTCCTGTATTTATATTTGTCAGCTGTGAAATGTGTCTGCTGCGTCTAAAAATTGGCACTCTTCTTTAATGTTCGTTTTTTCTGTTCACTTGTTGCGTTCCTTTGAGGGTGGTGGTATCGGCATTTTTTTTCGTATTTGCAACTCCCATATCTTGCATAAGTGTTGCAGACCGTAAGATGGTGGAACATGCATTTCTTATCAAATTTGCAGTATCCACTTGTGTAATGCGGTTTCCATAATGTGGGATGTGCATATATGCATTGCCCATCCCGATATCTGCAGTTCCCTTTCGCGTAGTATTTACCTACGATATTTTCTACGCTTCGGCTTCTTTTCTTTTATTTTCAACGTTCTTAATTTTGGCATTATCATTATTTTTCTTTGGCTGTTTTTTTCTACGGTTTTAGTTACTTTTTGTCATTTCGTTCGTTGGACCGTTTGACTACTTCGCAACTTTTACTTATTTCTTTTCTTTCATCTATGTCTTCCTTCCGTATTATATTGTTTATATCTTTATTCGTTATTAAATTATTGTTCGCTATTATGCTGTTATTCGTTATATAATATATGAAAATTATTTCACGAAAGTAACACGTGAAAAATATTTATGATGAATAAAACCACGAAGGAAAGGAAACACAGAATGGTGCTCAAGCGCTTTCGTCTAATGACATCCTCAGGAACACTGAAGTATATAAAGAGTTACAGCCTATATATAGATTACAGAAAAAAAATATGTATATATATACACAACAGACGGAGAAATAAAAATAAAAATTAAACATTAAAGGATTGTGGGAGGAGCATACAAATTTGTAAGGAAAAAACTACCGATGTTTTAGCACTTTGCTCGAATCCAACACAAGATCATATGAATTGTTTCCAACCAATGTTATAGTTAATTAAAAAAAATAATAAATTAAAAAAAAAAATAAAAATAAAACTTAAGAGGAGCATACAAATTTATACTGGAAATCTGCCCAGGTTTTAGCACTCTGCCCTTTTGTCTAAGTTCGATGTATATAAAAATAAATTGAAAAATAAAAGTTATTAGAGTAGCATACAAGTTTACCAAAGGTTTAGCGTTCTACCCTTCTTATCTAAATCCGTTCTGAAGGAATTCAAAACAACAGGATCGAGTTGAAAAAGACCTTTGCTTATGTTGAAGTTATTTGTAAGTTGGATAATGGCAGACTCAAGAATATTTCTATTAACAATGTTGCTAGAGTGAAACAAAACTGTAGCATTATTCCAATCAATACAGTGGGATAAGTCTGACAAATAGACAAAAAGGCACTGGACGACTGTCCTGTTCTAACGGAATATTGATGCTGTTTTATACGTGTGTGCAAATCCTTTCCCGTCTGACCTATGTAAAAGGAATCACATTGTTTACAACCAATTTTATAGATAATACCTGAATCATTGGTAGGGCTATTTTTTACTATGATATTTTTCACGATATTGTTGTATGAAAATACTACATTAATATCCAAAAGTTTAAGTAGTATTTTCATATAACAATATCTTGAAAAATATCATAGTAAAAAATAGCCCTACCAATAATTCAGGCATTATCTATAAAATTGGTTGTAAACAATGTGATTCCTTTTACATAGGTCAGACGGGAAAGGATTTGCACACAGGTATAAAACAGCATCAATATTCCGTTAGAACAGGACAGTCGTCCAGTGCCTTTTTGTCCATTTGTCAGAGTTAGCCCACTGTATTGATTGGAATAATGCTACAGTTTTATTTCACTCTAGCAACATTGTTAATAGAAATATTCTTGAGTCTGCCATTATCCAACTTACAAATAACTTCAACATAAGCAAAGGTTTTTCAACTCGATCCTGTTGTTTTGAATTCCTTCAGAACGGATTTAGATAAGAAGGGTAGAACGCTAAACCTTTGGTAAACTTGTATGCTACTCTAATAACTTTTATTTTTCAATTTATTTTTATATATATCGAACTTACACAAGAAGAGCAGAATGCTAAAACCTGGGCAGATTTCCAGTATAAATTTGTATGCTCCTCTTAAGTTTTATTTTTATTTTTATTTTCAATTTATTTTTTTTTAATTAACTATAACATTGGTTGGAAACAATTCATTTGATCTTGTGTTGGATTCGAGCAAAGTGCTAACATCGGTAGTTTTTTCCTTACAAATTTGCATGCTCCTCCCACAATCCTTTAATGTTTAATTTTTATTTTTATTTCTCCGTTTATTGTATATATATTTTTTTTTTCTGTAATCTATATATAAGCTGTAACTCTTTATGTACTTCAGTGTTCCTGAAGATGTCATTAGACGAAAGCGCTTGAGCACCATTCTGTGTTTCCTTTCCTTCGTGGTTTTATTCATCATATATATATATATATATATATATATATATATTATATTATCACAATCAACAAATATTCAAGTTTGCGATAAAAAACTCATTCTTAATATATGCATTTAAAGAAAACTGGATGTCGGGTTTGTGGTAGGTTAGCATTTGTAATTACAGATTCAGTAGCATAGGTACTGAAAGTTGAGGGATTTTCTTCATCAAGAATCTTTCTATTAGCAATCATAGTAACGCCTATTCACATTACAAGTAACTTTTTCGGATCACTTAACATATTGCTTCCCAAAGCATTCGGGAAGCAATATGTTAAAGTGATCCCTCCTGGGAAGCAATATGTTAAAGTGATTAACACTGGGAAGCAATATGTTAAAAAGAGAAAGGTTGGTTGGTTAGAAAGAGGTTGGTAATCCAGGTTGGTAATCTAACCTAACCAATCGTCAAGGGCGTACAGTTGACCTAACGATTGGTTACGTTAGGTCGTGATATTTTCGTTAGTTAGCCTTATAAGGCTAACTGAAGAAGGCTGGGGCCCCAGATCTTCAGGAGATCCAAATATTTTACATTCACAAAAAACTGCAAAGCATAATAAGTTAAGTTGTCCATAAATTTACATTTTCTCGACTAGCTAATCTCACAATATTATAAACTATTGTAATGTAACTGTAATTGTTGTGTAATGTCTATTTTTGGGGAGCAATATGTTAAAGTGATTAACACTGGGAAGCAATATGTTAAAGTGATATACACTGGGAAGCAATATGTTAAAGAGAGGTTCCTGGGAAGCAATATGTTAAAGTGATCCACTTTTTCTTATTAGAGTTTGAGGGATGAGTTTCAATGAGAAAAATTGCAGACTAAATCTGTGAAAATACTTTTTAGTCAGAGTGGTAGCTTTTTGGTGTGACTCGATATATTGTGTGTTAAAAAAACAGCTCCTTACCTTTTTTAAGAAATAATGGATGTTTTCATTCATGAAAAAGGGGTAATAAATTGTATACACAATACATATCTGTTCAAGCAGATCTTAATTGTAATGAGCTATCTTTAACCTGAACCACCAACTGTAACAGATGAAGATTTGTTTTAAACAGAGTATAAGAATTTGGTAGATAGTAGGTAGGCCTTTAGATGATTTCATATATGGCCGGGTTTGTAGGTCACTTTGCTGAGAGAAAAATTTATTAATTTTAATAAAGTATAGAAATCTTTTAGAAATTGTATTGTGAATGAGTATATACTGTAATGTTTTAGTGTATACAAGTTGGGAGATGTGAGGTCTACCCTATTTAGTCAGAGGTAACTACTATACTGTGCATGTGATTGAAAATCTGTACGATTTTATTATTATTATAAAATGTAGCTCATGACTTGGATAATCCTGATAGGCCCCAGTGGGTTCATGTTTTCCAAATGAAATGTAAAATAATGCCATTGTGGTAATAGTAGATCCTTAGCTAACCAGTTTTAAGAAAATTTGGGTACTTTCCCGAATGAGAGGTAGTTTGTAGATTGAAAATAGTGTATATTCTTAGATGTCTTGAGAGTGGCAGTTTGTTAGGTTTGATGTATTTGTGTCGTATATCATTGCAGGGCATTTTTAAAGCTAATTTCACTGGGCGACAAAGGATATATATATATACGCCCAAAGGCGTACTATGGAAAACTGATGAGTGGGTAGTTGGGAGGTAACGAAAATGGTTCACTGAGTAGGTAGGTAGTTAATCTAACAATTATTAAATTCCTTTTATGTCAATAACTGGGTGGATGAAACAATTGGTTGCTCACCAGAGTTATTCTCCACACTAGTATTTATATACTGTGTGACAAGAGCGTGCTCGGTAATAGATATACATTACCGATCAACCAACCGAGAAAAAAAACCAAGACGACGCTGGTGGAAAAAGCCCCGCGAAAAGGAGAAAAAGGAGAACGAAAACGAGGAACGGGGGAGAGGACGGAACTGGAGAAGGGACAAGAACAGACAACGAAAAAGATCCCCACCAGCAAGTACGCTCTTAACAATTAAACAAGGACGGAAAAAGGGACTCTCTAATAACTAGCAGTAAGTGACTAATTGTGTTTTTAACCCAGTTTTACGTAGACTCATTAAATTAAGCTGGGTCAGACAACTTAGGCCTACATTGTGGCCTAAGACCCAGCATCAACTCATAGCTTAACAAAGGTAAAGGTAGATTGCCCTAACCTAGTTTGGTGAGGAATCCTACTGTGGACCTCAATTTATCTGCCCGCTCTGGACCATTTCCGGAATCTCTAGGCTGACCCCTCTAGGCTAGACTTGATCTACTCTATAGTTAGACTGGAGATATAAGGGGTGGGTTAATTGTGGACCAATTCATACAGAGCATTTTTCACATTGGTGGTCCGTGTGTGGGGAATTTACAAACCTTAACCTTACTTAACAAAAATTGCAGAATTAGGCTAAATGGTCTAGCCTAAGCCTAACCTAATCAAGCCTAATTAGGTCTACAACCTAGGGCCTAACTAGGAAACATTTACATTTAAGGAGTCTCATTCTCTTATAAGCTTAGACCTGAGTGACACATAAGTACTTGGGGGGGATTAAACCAAATTTAAAACTTGACTGTTTTGTCTGTGCTCTCTCTTCTCTGGTAATTTCTTCTTGTCCTATATTTCATTACGATCCCCAGTTAAACAACATTAGTGAACAAGCATTTAAAATGCATACAACTCCAAGCATCCAATTCTTCTTTTAAGGAAGAATCACTCAACAGATTTTTTCAACAGGCACATGCATTCCTTGCAATCTGTGTGTATATATATGTATATATACACTGTACTCTTTACATGTGCCACAAATACACTCAACCTATCTGAACATAAGCAAGGATTGCATGGGTTACTCAAAAGGGTCTTATGGCCTACTTTGGCCATAGCCCAAACACTGAACCTTGGTCTTATGGCCTACTTTGGCCATAGCCCAAACACTGAACCTTGGTCTTATGGCCTACTGTGGCCATAGCCCAAACACTGAACCTTGGTCTTATGGCCTACTGTGGCCATGAGCCAAACAATAAAGGTCTTATGGCCTACCTTGGCCATGGGCCAAACAATAAGGGTCTTATGGCCTACCTTGGCCATGGGCCAAACAACTGAACCTTGGTCTTATGGCTTACTGTGGCCATGAGCCAAACAATAAAGGTCTTATGGCCTACCTTGGCCATGGGCCAAACAATAAAGGTCTTATGGCCTACCTTGGCCATGGGCCAAACAATAAAGGTCTTATGGCCTACCTTGGCCATGGGCCAAACAATAAAGGTCTTATGGCCTACCTTGGCCATGGGCCAAACAATAAGGGTCTTATGGCCTACCTTGGCCATGGGCCAAACAATAAGGGTCTTATGGCCTACCTTGGCCATGGGCCAAACAATAAAGGTCTTATGGCCTACCTTGGCCATGGGCCAAACAATAAAGGTCTTATGGCCTACCTTGGCCATAGGAAAACTATTACAAGGGTCTTATGGCCTACCTTGGCCATAGGGAAAACTATTACTTTGGACTTAGTGAATAGTGAGGGTAGCACCACTCCAGTGAGATGTCTTATAGACTGTTGTTCTCAACAAACATTTGTTTCGCAAAATGTAGTTAATAAATTGGGTTTGACACCAAACCGAATGAACAAAAACTCAATATTGCATCCTTTGTTAAGGATAACTCGGACAAAAATAGCTATAAGACAATTGACCTGGAACTACATTTAGAAAATAAATTAGAGAAAATTGAAGCAGTTATTATTTCTAAAGTAGGACAAAACAAACTGGTTATACCCAAACTAGAACAAACCATAAATCATTTGGGAAAACACTACAAAATAGCTGATAGACATATCAAACAACACAGTAGCTAACATTGAAATGTTAATAGGGGCAGATTATATTAATCTTATTCATAAGGGCATAGTAGAGATAGGTAATGGTATAGCTTATCAGACTCCATCAGGGATAGCCCCTTTGGGTGACCTATCCAAATACAACCTAGACCTAAACCAAAATAGTTCATGACTAACAAATACTATGTGCCTCAACTCAGTCCTACATAACACCTGTAAGAATAGCAACACTTTGAATAATATTATCTCAACTGAGAACATTAATTCATCATTATCAAATGAAACTTTGGATGAGGCAATTCAAACTTTATGGTTGCTAGAATCTGTGGGTATACATGACACAAATCAAACTTCAGAAGATCAGTTAATGGTAGAAAGATTTGAAGACACCATTCAGTGCAAAGACAATAGTTATTTTATTGAGTTACCTTGGAAAATAAATTGTCCAACTTTAAGAGACAATCTCAAAGTAGCTAAAGGACATTTATATAAAGTAATGAAAAAACTCAAACAAGATAATAATATTAAAAATAATGATGTCTTCAAAGAACAGCTACAGAAAGGCTTCATTGAAGAAGTAACAAATAACCCTTTTAAAAAAGATGGTTGTCATTATTTAACCCACAGGGGGGTTTATCGACAAGATGCCCCAACAACAAAACTCAGAGTAGTATATAACTGTAGCCTCAAAGACAGTGATAAACACAGTTTGAATGATTGCCTGATTGAGGGTCCTAATCTCATTTCTGACCTTGTGAAGATCTTACTGAGGTTCAGGTTAGATAAATATGCCGTACAAAGTGACATTTCAAAGGCATTTTTGAGAATAAATCTTAAAAATGAATATGATAAGAACCAACTTAGGTTCTTATGGTTCAAGGATCCATTTGATTTGAATAAAGGGTTCATAACCTATAGATTTAATGTTGTGTTGTTTGGAGCCAATTGCTCACCTAGCCTATTAGCATTGACAATTGGACATCATTTGAACCAGTTTAATAACTCTTTAACATTGAACTTCCTTAAGGAACATTTTTACGTAGACAATCTAATAGGCTCAACAACAACAAAATCTGAATTATCTGAAGTCTATGAACACTCTCAAAACATTATGCAACAAGGTAACTTTGAACTTAGAGAGTGGATTTCAAATGATGAGGATTTAAACAAAAAGATTTTAAAGGATAATAATGGTCTTACTGAGCCATCAGACAGAGTTAAAACTTTAGGTATGAACTGGTATTTGGATGCAACTTCTAACAGTCATGATTCAATCTGTACTAAAGGTTTTAAACTTGATGAGGAAGCAAATACTAAAAGACAAATATTATCAGAGGCTTCCAAAATTTTTGATCCTATGGGTCTATTCCTGCCTTCAACAATAAAATCAAAGATTCTCCTCCAAGAAATTTGGAGGACAAATGTTGGGTGGGATGATCCAATAACAAATGAAAATCAAAAATCTTGGAAGAAGTTAGCTGCTGATTTAACAAAAGTGCAGAACATTAAAATTCAAAGGTGCTGTGGGTTTAGGGATAAGCCCCAGAGACTTCATGTGTTTGCTGATGCAAGCACACAAGCTTATGGGTGCTGTGCGTATCTTGTAAGTCCTACAGAAAGTCATCTAATTTATGCAAAAGGGAAAGTTGCACCTCTCAAACCTACCCGAACCATACCTCAATTGGAACTATTGGCTGCTGCATTAGCCATTAAAACCATTTCATTGCTTAAGGATGCTTACCATGATGTGAACATAACTGATATCCACATCTGGCTTGACAGTCAGATTTGTCTTGCCTGGATACGGAATGATAGCATTAATAGTAAGAATATCTTTGTAAGAAATAGGCTAAAAGAAATAGCTGAAGCTAATGAAAGCCTACAAGTAAACTTTCACTATGTTCCAACTAAACAAAATCCAGCAGACTTTCTGACCAGAGGTTTATCCTACAAGTTGTTGAAGTCAAACAAAACTTGGTTTATGGGACCTAAGTGGCTCTGTAATACAGACCAATGGCCTGTGGAACAAGTTAACTTGACATTAAATTTAATCTTTTCAAATGAAAAGGTTGAACCAATCACTAATTATGAACGTTATTCTGATTTCAGTAAACTTGTCAGGGTCACAGCCTACTGTTTGAGGTTTGCTCACAACTGTTTAACTACAATTAACAAACAGCTAAATAAAAACAATCATAATTATACAGAAGTTGCAACCAAGTACTGGATAGGCCATGCACAACAAAAAGAGTACAATAAAGAGTTAGAATTCTTGACTAATGGGAAACAAACAAAAGAACCTGTACCATCAGTAGTTGTGGATCTAAACTTGTTCAGAGATGAGGAAGGCCTTCTAAGGTGTAAAGGGAGATTAGACAAATCAAAACTGTCATACAAAAGCAAACATCCAATCCTTTTACCTAGATTTAGCTATTTGACAACATTAATCATCAGAAAAACACACAATGATGTATATCATATGGGGGTACCACAGACACTAACTACATTAAGAAAAACTTATTGGATACCCAAGGGAAGGATCACTGTTAAAACAGTCCTGAGTGAGTGTGTCACATGTAGGCGTATTCATGCTAGGCCCTATAGGAAACCAAATCCTCCTGCTTTGCCAGAGGAGAGAGTTACTCTCAACAGACCCTTTGAGACTGTAGGCATTGACTATACAGGAGCATTGACTGTAGGGGGGTTGACACTGAACAAAAAATGTACATTGTACTGTTTACATGTGCTGCCTCACGAGCTGTTTATCTGGATGTTGTGGAGGACCTTACAGCAGAATCTTTTGTTGCTGTCTTTAAGAGATTCTGTGCACGACATTCAGTACCAAAGACAGTTTGGACTGACAATGCTACATATTTCAAGGCTGGTGAACAAGTCATCCACGACTTGTTAAGCGATGAACTCACACAATTATATATACAAAATTCAAACATAAAGTGGAAGTATATTCCGGTTGCCTCTCCTTGGTATGGTTCTATCTGGGAGAGGAATATACAAACAGTAAAGAATTGCTTGAAGAAAGCAATTGGAAAAAACAGATACACTTATTTGAGTTGCTCACTCTCCTGGCTGAGATTGAGAACATCATCAACAATAGACCACTCACTTATGTGAGTGACAACATTAATGACCCGGAACCATTAACTCCAAATCTCCAAATCATTTGATTCGGGGAGAACAAGTTAGTCTCCTGCCGGACTACAATATAGACTCTTCAGAAGACCCAAACTGGACTCAACGACATGATGAACTCCAGACTAAGTTACAACACTTAACTAGAGTTAAAGCTCATTTCATTAAACAGTGGAAAACTGAGTACTTGATGGGTCTAAGGGAGAGACATTAACAAATGACTAAGAAGGATTGGTCTGACACAATTAAGGTAGGGGACCTTGTTCTCATACATGACAGTACTCCAAGACAATACTGGCCTCTGGGGCCTCTGGCTAGAGTTTTAGAACTCAGACCAGGGGCAGACGGGGTAACAAGAGTGGTCAAATGGGTAACAAGAGTGGTCAAATTAAGGACTTCAACGGGTGACACAACAAGAGACATTTCTCTTTTGTACCCCTTAGAGTCCGGACCCAAAACAATGGACTTTGGAGAACCCTCTCCACCGACAGTAACAACTGGAGACACTGAACTTCCAGTAACTATTCCTTTGACAGTAGGAGTGGTAACGCGTCCTACTACAACATTGACAGACACAAGACCTCAGCGACAAACAGCGTTAAAGGCGCGACTAATTTTACAACAAAAAATAGATGCTGGGGAATTGTAATTTCATCTTCTAACTTTCACTTTTCCTTTTCTTATGGTAAAGACCATAGACAGTTTCATCCTATGGATGTATATTTTCTCTTCTAATTAAATGCTACATCTTCTCCATGAGAAGGTGAGGATAGTCACTGTTAATCAGATTAACAGGCATTTACAGTCAAATAAAAATTGGTGACAATTACACCAAGATTTTTATCTCCCGGGGCCCCCAGTATATGAAAAACTGATGTGTGGGTAGTTGGGAGGTAACGAAAATGGTTCACTGAGTAGGTAGGTAGTTAATCTAACAATTATTAAATTCCTTTTATGTCAATAACTGGGTGGATGAAACCAATTGGTTGCTCACCAGAGTTATTCTCCACACTAGTATTTATATACTCTGTGACAAGAGCGTGCTCGGTAATAGATATACATTACCGATCAACCAACCGAAAAAAAACCAAGAGGACGCTGGTGGAAAAAGCCCCGCGAAAAGGAGGACAAGGGAGAACGAAAACGAGGAACGGTGCGAAAGGACGGAACGAGAGAAGGGAGAAGAACAAACAACGGAAAAAAGATCCCCACCAGCAAGTACGCTCTCAACAATTAAACAAAAAGGGAAAAGGGACTCTGTAATAACTAGCAATAAGTGACTAATTGTGTTTTTAACCCAGTTAGAAGTAAACGCCGTAAATTAAGCTGGGTCAGACAAATTAGGCCTACATTGTGGCCTAAGACCTAGCATCAACTCATAGCTTAACAAAGGTGGATTGCCCTAACCTAATTTGGTGAGGAATCCTACTGTGGACCTCAATTTATCTGCCCGCTCTGGACCATTTCCGGAATCTCTAGGCTGACCCCTACAAGGCTAGAGTTAATCGATTCTATAGTTAGACTGGAGATATTAGGGGTGGGTTAATTGGGGACCAATTCATACAGAGTATTTTTCACAGTAGGCTTAAAATGCCTAAATTTGGTGATGATGCAAAACGTATGGTCTAGTCAATTCAGTTACAGATATAGAAGCTTCTTATAAAATAAAATAAAATAACGATGATCTATTTAAAAAACACGATTTGTTTTCAGATATACACATCATTCAACTAGGGCACTCGCACTTGAAAAAGTCATTTGCAAGAAATTGAGGGGGGGGGGGGGGGGGTCGAGACGTGGCCGACCCGTGCCCTAAAACAGGCTATGATACATCTGAGCACCCCTATATATATATATATATATATATATATTAACGTAAAGAACGACGCTTTGTATAGGAGAATATTCCGCGCAAGATGAGAGCGAAAGAACGAAACAAATGAAAAAATGAGGTAACCACCCGGGAAACGAACCCGGGATCTTCCGATTGCCGGTCAGATATGATAACCATTACACCACGGGCCTCACTCAATCAAATGTCGTAATTCCTCTACTTGCGCGCAGAAACCAATGCCCCAAAGGGGCACCTCCCGCATGCCGTAACATTATATACATTATAACTGCAAACACGCAGTATAATTAACGTAAAGAACGACGCTTTGTATAGGAGAATATCCCGCG